>JANAVB010007456.1:2500-197500 GCA_029216955.1 Iris pallida | reverse complement strand
TAGCCGTATCAAATTATACTATTTATTTTAATTAATTGTACGTTCCTTAAAATTTTCTCTAATTAATTATTTATATTTTATTATAATGAAAAAGGATTTAATAATTTAACAAGATTAATTTTTATAAAAGTCCACACTACAAAAAAGTATCTTTTTGGGACGACACTATAAAGAACACAAGTCTAAAACGTCCTAAAAGTATAGTTCTAGGGACGGCTATATTTTTAGTAACAAAAAGATGTATTTTTTTGGGACAGATTGTGAAAATGGATCACTATTTGTGACTAATAAAAATTTATGTTCCAAATAATACACATGTCCGTCCCAAATAGGTCGGCGGGAATACCACACATTTGGCGGCTAATTGCCAAATTTTATGGGGGAAATTTTACCTCCATATGTTTTCATCTTAGCCGTTCGATCGGATGGCTTAATCTAGACCGTCCATCCCAAAACTTTCAGAACTCAATATCAAAATAACCTAAATCTCTCTCTCTCTCTCTTTTCGATCAAAAACTGGATGCTGCTGCTTTCTCTCTCTGACCTAGGTGCTCCCCCACCGTGGCCAACATCCTCCCCCGCCGCGGCCAACCGAAGCTCGACCATCTCGGTCTTTCCCTATCGTACGAATCTACTATCGTTAACCTCTCCATTCCTTTCCGACCTCCCTAAACCCTCGACGCCGGGGTCTCCTTTCAGCTCTGTCCAGAGCCACCGCCTCCCATGCACCCGACCCCGCATCGCTTCCGTCCGTCTGCCGCCGTGAGAAGAGTGTGCCCCCCTGTTGGCGAGCCGCCGCACCCTAGCCGTAGGCTCCGGCAGACACCGCTGGCCGACGACCAGCCTCCGCGAGTTTCAGTCGAGTGCCCAGCGTTCGAGGACCCCACCGCCTCTAAATCTCTCCACCGGAGTCGACCACAGTAAGCTACTCTCCCCACCATTCTCTTTCACTCTCAGTTTATTTCTCTCCCCATACATCTCTCTCTGTCTCCTTTGGGAGGAAGGAGAAGTCTCCTTTTGACCCCCCTTTCCTTTGTTGAAAAAAGCAGAGAGTAACTTCCAGTGATTTCAAGTATAAATATTAATGGGCTATTTGGATGTAGACTTTAGAAACGAATTATTCGGAGTATATAGCACTATAATTTATATTATTGATAGTATATGTTAGATTATTATTTATTAATCGTTTATTATTTTATTTAATCATGGAAACAGTGAATAAGTGGGTTAAGTTTATTAACCCACTTTATATAGCATGTCTTGTGTTCATATATGAAATTCATGTCTGTTTCCTGCTTCTGTCAAGTTACCTCTCTTGTGTTGAATATATTCAACAACTTTCATTTAGCACAATGAGATATCCCAACATAACTTTATCACATTGAATAGATAGAAAACGCACTTTTATACGTTATATGGAAGTTAAAAGAGAATATTGGTTGTCTAGAGGATGTTATTCTTCATGCCGTAGTAAATAGTACAATCTTCTGGAATATCCTTCATGCCATGCTAGGATATCCTGGCTTCCAGTATCTTGCTAATTATTCAAAATTACCATTCACATTATATATAACAATTTGTTGAAAAGTTGGCTCAACTTGATTAACTTGATTTTTTTGGAAATGGAAAGTACAATATATAGGCAAGGGTGACTCAACCCTTTCTAGTACTTTTTCGATGTAAGACTAACACGACTAAATATAAAATGTAAGGATAACTATCTTCTACATAATTGATGCAACATGCTGAAAGGACCACTTATTTTCCTTTAAGAAGCTACGAAATAGCCAGTACTGGCTTTGTCTAGAAGTACTGACTACAAAATTCTTGATGGCAACCGATGTTCAATACTTGATGGCAATGCTGTCTCGACCCAAGTCACACAAGTAGTATTCATGGGTGGGGTGGGGGAAGTACAATACGTTACTTCAGCTTCGACTAAAATCTACAAAGTATATACAACTCACTGCCTGCGTCACTTTCAGTGTGAAAGCGAAGCTACAATCAATTTGTACACAAAGGGGTTAGTGATCTAAACCCCACTTTTCCGGCAAGGTAGTCATCGGGAACACCTATGTCGCATTAATTCATCAGTGATACATGTTTCACTTGACGAACGACATCTCCCAATACATTGTCTGACATTTTGTTCCAGGACTCCGCATAACTTGTCCGTTGTCATATTCACATAATGTATGCTGTTGTTCTTGATCAATCTTGAAGGGAGCAACTTTGGATTCAACATTTGTCATGCTGTTTTTAGTTCAAATGCTTAATATTGATCATCTCCTCCCCTGCTTTGGTGTATATATAACCTCTCCACTCCCTCCCAAGGATATTCACAACATATAAACTATGTCCAAAGATGGAAACCAAGATGATCATGGTGGTTGTTACGGACCCGGAGATCGACTACCGTCCCTCGGAGCAACTATAAGCCAGCCTACAAAGCTCAGAAAGTTCATTTTCAATCCATATGATCACCATTACAGGTGTGTAGCTGCAGAGAGACTCCCATAACCTTCTGATATCTTGCTAAAGATTGGAACAACCCACATTATTCACTCTCTTTTTCTTTGTATTTATTTGACCCAGAGCCTGGGAGACATTCCTCATCCTTCTGGTTGTCTACTCTTGTGTTCATATATGAAATTCATGTCTGTTTCCTGCTTCTGTCAAGTTAGCTCTCTTGTGTTGAATAGATTCAACAACTTTCATTGAGCACAATGAGATATCCCAACATAACTTTATCACATTGAATAGATAGAAAATGCACTTTTGTACGTTATATGGAAGTTAAAAGAGAATATTGGTTGTCTAGAGGATGTTATTCTTCATGCCGTAGTAAATAGTACAATCTTCTGGAATATCCTTCATGCCATGCTAGGATATCCTGGCTTCCAGTATCTTGCCAGTTATTCAAAATTACCCTTCACATTATATATAACAATTTGTTGAAAAGTTGGCTCAACTTGATTAACTTGATTTTTTTGGAAATGGAAAGTACAATATATAGGCAAGGGTGACTCAACCCTTTCTAGTACTTTTTCGATGTAAGACTAACACGACTAAATATAAAATGTAAGGATAACTATCTTCTACATAATTGATGCAACATGCTGAAAGGACCACTTATTTTCCTTTAAGAAGCTACGAAATATCCAATACTGGCTTTGTCTAGAAGTACTAACTACAAAATTCTTGTGGATAAGCTCAGCATATTTTGGTTGTCTCAGACAATGGGATTAATTGGTGAACTATCTTATTGGTGTTCCTTTGTTAGTATGCATAGAACATTCTCTCATTCTGTGACATAGTTTTATAGTGGTTTTTCTTTCGTAGCCAGCGAATCGAACTTTACTCCTTAGAAGTATCCCTGCTTCTTCGGGACAGACCTCCAATTAGGAAAGGTTGTAGTAAGTAGATATTTCATACATTGTTTAGGTAATTGCAGTTGTGGATTTACGGGCTCCCAGTCTGTCAACTAAGAGTTAGAGGATGTATCATAGGAGTTGAAAGTTATATCCATTAGCATATCTCAGATTCCTGGATGTCGGTGTGAGTATGAAAGTTGTTTAATATGGTGCCTAGGAACTTGCCTCAGGTGCAGGGTGCGGCAGGCATCATCTTGTTGTCATAATACTTAAACAAGAGCAATAATTCAATCAGAGCAATAGTTCTACATGGTGCACTTTACAAGTCTCTTAATTTGAGGTGGCTGTTATATGTCCTTAATGTATTTGATGTGCACCCTTTGTTTGAAGATCATAAACAATGATTAGTGGTACAAAATCAGTAGTCCCTTTACAAAATAAAACAAAGATAACTTTTGTGCTTAATGGAACCCTTTTTCTCTGTTTCACCTCCTCACTGCCTTTCCCACTGAGTCTTTTACTACTATTGACAAAATCCAACCTCAATACATAGCAAGGCAAGCATTTGAGAACAATTTAAGGGAAAATGAGAGAGTAATATGCACCATATGTGTTCGTACGGGAATTTTGCACGTGTGAGTGATTTTATTCTTTCCTTTCTTCATCTTAAAAAAACTTGCCTTCTCTCTTTTATCTTTTAGTTCAATTCTTCTGTGTTCTATAGTTAATTTCCCTCTACTTCATCCTATGTTAAAGCCAATACTTTGTTAATTTTGGTCTTTAGTTTTTGGTAATATTGTTTTCGCATTCGTATGTATTAATTTATTGATTGCTGAGAATAAGTTTCAGGTTGATTTATTCTTGTTAGTTATTTATGTTGATCGGACACAAATACGACAAGTCATGATAATGACACCACGACACATACATGGCTCCAATTTTGGTGTGCCCTATTGTATTTTGGAGTATCCTTGTTGGGGAGCGAAACTGACACTAAAAGCATGATAATTTGGTGATTATTGTATTTGGCAGTCTTTTTTTGTCTGAGGCAGACCCAACAAGCATCCGTTTTTAGATAATCCCAGTTAATAGCCATCTGATTGATACAGATTAGTTTAAAATTATTTTTTGCTGGTTTTTTTTTTTTACAAAAAGTTCTCCAAAAAGTGAAACTTCTAATCTTTGTTTACATTAAAAGCTCACTTGGACATTTGAAGTTTCTGGTTTCAAGGACTATAGCTGTTATGTATCACTAACATTTTCAATAACATCAGTTCTAGAAAGATCAGTAGCGTCTTAAATGTTATCTTTAATGTCAGCTCAACATTCTAATGAAAGTACTAGGGTTCTGAATGAAAGTTTAAGTTCATCTACATCCCCTTTTTTGCAGGATTCCAGTGTCCAATATCCTTTCCTTCAAAGCAATTGATCACCAACTGGTGGTAAAACACTTCAGAACAGATGGAGCAAGCATTCGAAAGTGTGGCACCATGCTATATATGCATATTAACTAGGCATATAGGTAACCTCCATTTATTTAATAACATACCATGCTATATATGCATATTAACTTGTGATGTACCTTTCCCTTTTTCTTTGAACTCAACTTGTCTAACTCACCCTACTAATACACTCAGTCTCTTACATTCTCCTACCAGTGCATACTACTGCTATAGCACTCCTGTCTGCCATACTGCAATTACAGTTACCTACTATTAATCCTCGATACACACATATGAAGTCTTTCACCTAGGGTGTCCCTCCATACGGGTATGGCTCAAAATACCCTTTACTGACATCCTAACCTATTCTCGGTATTCGAAAGGACCCAAAGACACACACAAAAACCTGCATTTTGGTCACTGCCTCCTACTTCTCTGATACCCATATGTACATGCCCCCCCTTCTCAAATATTTCATGGACACCACTTAGTGTGTCCTATCTTCCATGTAGATGGAAGTCCATATTTTGTACACTAAATAGCCCAATACCCTTTTGTTCTATGTACCCTGTCTTACCTTGGGTACTTGAGTGGCTTGGTTTAGGCTAGGGCACACATAGCTACTGTCCACTTTACATTGTACTCAATGTCACAATATCTTGCATCAAAGAACTAACAGCAGATATTGAGATACTTCTATGCTTGAATACATTCACAAAGAACCTATCGCTCCCTTGAAAGCATTTGGCAATATGCCCTTTGGGCTTCATACTCCAGTTAGAAAGATGTGTATCACATAAAACAATTTAGTCATTATTTTACCTTCAATCCTGAAGGATGCTCTGCTTCAAAAGCTCCAACCCAGTGTAGAATTTCTACCTACTACTACCTACAGAACTTCTGCATTGAGCTCCAACACAACAGCTTGTTGACTTGGTCAAGGATATAAGGAGATCAGATTTCAACTTCTGTAAAAATTAATGCAAATAACTAATAACTGCCTTTAAGATCGATCTCCCAAGACATCATTCAACAACTGAACTCCAATTGTTTCAGTTATGAGTCAATGGATTATGTATAGATGTTTATCAACTATCAAGAGGTCCTGAAACTACTATGCCTCTCTAACAATAACACATAGGTACTTATGTATTCAACTGGTACCCATACTCACCTGCCACTAAGTCCCTTGTTGCAGTCTCATACCTGGGTTCTTATCTAGGCTGGGATAGGCCTTCAAACTGCTGTTTGCAGTTGTCACACTGAAATGCACTTCCCTTTCCTTGCACGCCTACGAGTTTGGTTTTCATCCTAGTATCCTCTATAAACGTGTGGGTACTGGTGCATTACACATATGTGCATCCTAGCCCTCTAATCTAAGGGAGTACCTGTCCTCATGTCCAGGACACCCTCATACCCCTGCCCTGTCCTGTGCAGAAAAATAGATGGTCTTGTTGGAATGCCTCTCACAGGGAACTAGAGGGCAGATCACTGCCAAGTTCCAACCAGCCTTCAAGTATGCAACTATGAGTTGGTAGTGGTGTTGTGAAAGTTTCAGTAAGCTTTGCTCTGTATGTACCTCATAAAGAACTTTTGTTATGAGAGAAGGTATCCATGAGGAGAATGATCAACTTCAAGAGCAAGAAGGTAACGAAGAGGATCGAGACCCTTCATCTCAAATAATTGTGTTTGCATAATTACTACCAATACTAACCACATCATCAATATATAATGGTAGTAATGTCCCAGAAAGGGTATGTGAGCAGAGTAGGATCATAAGAACTCATAAAACTCCAGTAGCATGAATTAGCAGTACTACTGAAGTTTACCATTGGCAACAAGTTTGACCTTGTACCTACCAATAATACCATCAGACAGTCTATAACCCTAGTTATACTCCCCCCTATTTGAATGCAAGCACTCAATTGCCCACAAGTCCTGACATCCTCCCCAGGTTACTCTCTCTCTGTTCTGTGCAGAGTGCAAACCAACATTGGATGCGGTTTGCACCTAGGAGTGCTACCTATCCTGTTTAACCTCATTGAGGATATTGAGGTAGAGGCCTCAATTGCTGAACATACAAATCGGCACAGGGTCGTGTGTCCTGGGTATCAGGATACGTTGACATATCCTGATCAGTCTACTGAATAGGGTCCTGTGTCTGTGGTGTGGGTTGGTACACCTTCATATGTCCCCAAGGTTCTACACCCAAGTCTCAAACACACCCCCATCTCCCTTGATCCCATATCACCCTATATTTTCATCCAGTTTTTCACTTAGGAATTTACTCGAATACCTCCATCCCAATAAAACGTGATAACAACATAGGCCTTTATTCCGATCATAAACGATGACAGATGGAGGAAGATGATTACCTGATTTGAGGAAAACGAAACTGTTTCGAGCACTCCCTCGCTAGCAGACCTTCACGAACGAAAACGCAAGCAAGTTTTAAGGTCGGCTATGACTTCCTTTATACTTGTATACATGCTAGGGTTTAGATTCATACTATTCCCGTGAGGATTGGAAGAAATTTGGTTTGAATCAGATTTGAATTTGGAGGGGATAAGGTTTTTGAACGCTCGGCCATATCAGGAAAACCGAGATGTAATTTGAATTTGGGAAAATTAGCACTAAGGTCCTTGGGAAAACTATCTTTGCAAACCACAATCCTTTTCAAGAAATGTGAATGAAATTTTATTCAAAACTCTAAACCACTTAATAAATTTCAGAAAGAAAGAAAAGAAGAAACAAATATTTGGGAGAATATTGGCCTAAGGGATTTACGATTTAACTACCCTCAAAATCATATAAATGCTTGTATGCCTATCTTTGGAGGTTTATGGGTGTTGGAATGCCTGTACCTGCTGAAACCTGTTTTTAGAGGTTTATGGGTGTTGGAATTCCTGCTGTTGCAGAACAAGGAAGCTTTCGTATGCTACTTCTTCCCCCTTGCTGCTGTCAACTAACAGCTGCACCATAAAAGTTTGCTCTCAAGGTTCTACAAGCTATGATATGATGTCAATCCCTCTCTGCAGCAACGACATTATGTTTGCATGCTGGAGAAAAGGTTGGCGTCTATTAACATCTCTATTCCCTTATTTTGTTCTTGCAAGAAGCTGTCTCTGGATAATTGGGTCCCAGTGTGCAAGTGCACATGTAACTTTCTCTGTTCCCTATGGTAAAGTATTTATTACATACATTTAGTCATGCCAGTTCCTTTCTTGTCTTTCAGTTTGACTCATCCAGTTGGAGTTTCTGTCTTATATGTCAAGATCTTCCAAATATTTTGTATTGTGGTACCATATTTGAATTATGATTCTTTTTGCAGTTTGCAATTGTTTCTTATTATACCATGTTTGTCTATATTGTAGCACACAATTTTATGGCTCGTTGGATGGTCCCTTCCATATATACCAGCAGTTAGCGGGGAAAGGAGGCTATAAGGTCTCTTCTGATGATTCAATGCATTTGGTTGAGGCATTGAGGTGATCTTTTTGAGTAATTCATGCCATTTCATTTTTCATGGAATTTCACTTCTCGTTTCTTGTTCTATGTTTAGCTCGGGGCACAATACATGTGGCAGTTCCACTATCTATGTTTAAGCTCCATAACACGTTCAATAAATTTTGAGTTTCTTTTTCAGTGTGGTTATTACCGAACTGCCATCAGAGCATGCTAAGAAAGCTTTGGAGTTAGTTTGTATGCCATATGTTACTGCTCTACAGGTTAATACTGACTCAATAGTTTATTTAAGATGTAAATCATATCGACATTATACTGATATTCTGAACAAGCAGGAACTTACTTGTGCAGAATGTTCTGGGCTGGTTGCATATATGGAAGGAACAATGGTGATGACAAATTTGGTTTCTTTTCTCATTCAACACTTGAGTTTCTGCTAGAAAGTGGATTTCGTCCTGTAAGTTTAAGACAAAGGGTTGTCACAAAATATCACTGCAGTAAATTTAATTTTTAATTAATTGTAGTGATTGATTAGAAACTATACAAATCTTCAAGCAATGTCGAAATTATTTAGAATCATCTTGGATTTTTCGTTCGGTATAATATTGTGATGTTTACTAGATCCTTTTTCATCTTCAAGTTCAAAATATTTTCATAATTTGATACAGATGCAGAAAGAGAATATGAAACATGCATTCACTATACATTTATTTTATGCATCATTTGCTTATCACTTGCATCATTTTATCTTCTTCAACATTTTAACTGATAATGATCCAATAATATATGAGTATTCACTTTGATATCGAAGTAACATTAAAGTTGGAATGCATAAGGTGTATCTAGCATATATCTGACTGACATGAATTGGAGTATTCAAATGTCTGATAAAGCATAGTTTATTTTCTCTCTACCATTCATTGTTTTGAGTTGTTACTTGAATTATACAGTCTCGTATTCTCCAAAAAAAAAATTTCATTGTTTTGAGTTGTTTGTTGAATCATGCAGTCTTTCTTTTCTGGTTGTTCGTGTACAGTTAGCAGGTTGCTAATATATTGGCATATCTTCATTTGCAGGTCCTTCAAAAGCATTCTGGATATGCTAAAATGATGGACGACGATCTTGTGATGATAAAATGTTTGGGTTAATTTTTGGGTTCATGTTGGATATACTAAAAATATGGTGTAATGGTGGAGACAATGGGTTCATTTTGTAACTGATGTTGTGGGTATAGTGTTTTGGATTTATTTTGGAAAGGTGGTTAAGGATGCTTAATGGGTTCAACATTTTGTATGTAATGGTGGAGACAATGGATTCATTTTGTAACTGATGCTGTGGGTGATGTATAGTGTTTTGGATTTATTTTGGAAATGGTGGTTAAGGATGCTTAATGTTAAGCTTTTTGTTGTTTATCAATTGAACATATATAGTTATATATGGATTTTGTTGTCTTCTACTTAATGGTAAAGAATGCTTGATGTTGTTAAGCTTTTTTTTGTATTGGAGCTCTGATACCTGGAAATACATCTGAGGACAAGCTTGACAACGGCCATGATCATATGAATTATGTGTATTTAAATTGTATATTTTATAGCTGAAAAATACAAACAATAATTTTATAAGTATTACTTTTGGGACGGTTATGTAATTGTACTAGATATAAACGACATCCTTTTGTAACGCTGGTAATTTTTTTTAGGACGGATGTTATTCGTCACAAGATCTTTTATTTTGGGACCGTTTTGTAAACCGTCGTAAACATATAATAATTCAAACTCTTTTGGTACGGTTAGATTTTTCGACCCTAAAACCAAATTAGGACGGTATTTTTTGTCCTAAAACTTTTTGCCACGCCACCCTAATAGCACTGTCACTTATTGTCCTAAAATTCGTCACAAATTACAATTTAGGACTGATTTGGGTCTTTTTAAGACGGATTTTTGCTGTCCCAGAAAGACATTTTTTTGTAGTGCCATGAATTAAATTTGTAATTGTATTTTTAGACTTACCAACTCATTGGGTTAGGAGTCAATATGAGAGAGTAGGTGACATTCATATATGTTTAGATGACATCTTCTAAGACATGTGGTACTTAATAATGCCACATGGGTTGGATGCATGAAGAGGTGCTCTCTTCATGAGCCACATGACCCTCTTTCTTCTCCTTCCTCTTTATTTCTTTTCCTCTTCCTATTCCCTTCATTCCCTTCACCATCACCAAAAACCCAAACCCCCTCTTTCAAAAAGAAAATGAGAGAGAGAGAGAGAGAGAGAGAATGAAGATGAAGAAGAAGATGGAGTAAAGAAGAAGAAATTGGAGAAGCAGCAAGCCCTAATTTTCAATTCCAAACCCAAATTATTTTTCCAAGGCAAGTCCTCCCCAACCTATATTAATTATATATAATTTCTAATGGAGTTGTAGAAGCTATAGCACAAGTATTACACTCAAGTAATGTAACTCTGGAATTGTTTTTCCTGCACAGTTTTATTGTGAGACTGTTTTGACCTAATAAATTTTACTAAAATAAAAATATGTCTAAACGAGTTATCTAGAAAATTTGACGCCATTTTCGAAAACATATAATATGATGGTATTATGATTTATGTACTAGGAGCTACAGGCCGTGCAACATGGATGGAAAATTCTGGAATCATATTCTTGAATTTATTTTATAGTATTTTCCGGATCAGTTTTGATCTAGCAGACGTCATTAAAATTGAAATATGTCTGAACGAGAATCGAAGAGGACTCGATAATCTTTCCGACGATATAAGATACGATAGGGTTCGAGTTTATATGGTAGAAGTTATGGGTCGTACAACATAGGTGTACAATTCTGGAATTGAATCTTGAATCCAGTATACACATAATTTTGTACAACAGATTTGACCTATTAAACCCTATCAAAATGAGAATATATATGTACAGAAATCGAAGAGGATTCGATAAGCTTTTTAGCGGTATATAATATGATAGTATCTAGATGTATATATTAGGAATTATTAAATGTATAATATCATCATCGAAACCTGGAAACAATTTCTGTAATTTAGGAGACAACAGCTTTGTATCCTAATTTTGACCTATTAAACTTTATCAAATCCAAAATGTGTAAGCACGTATTTTATAGAAAATTTGATAAGCTTTCCAACGGTATATAATATGATGGTATTCAGATTTATATGATAGGAGTTATGCTATTTGCAAGTAGAGGATACATGTTTGGGATTCTGGACAACTTAGTTTTGTGTTTTTATATAATTCTTATCTACTATATTGACTGCGTGTGACCGGTGTTTGAGGGTTGCTCCACCGAAGGGGTCGGCGTACCCATTTATTATCATATTTGTCCATTGAAAATTTTCAGAATCAACGAATACAAAGGAGACTCTGTCGGAATTTTGAGAAATTTCAGAGTTGGCCATTTTGGAAAGTCGAAATGGTTAAATCCTAGTCCCTAATTTTATCAAATTTCCTAATATAAACATAACTCTGAAATACTTGAAAGTGCTATCTTAGGCACATAAATTCTAGTTTGACATTTTATTCCGCTAAGATGGAATCTCCTACTTAACTTTATTCCTGTTTAATGTGTGTTCTCTATCACATGAAAAACGAGATACAAAATTGAAATGTACATTAACTAAGTTACATTTTGGTAAGAATTGCATTTGCGATGGGAGAGAAAACTTTGCATCGCACCTTCGAAATCTTTGCAATATTATATTTTTACAAAACTGATCAGTTCCTGTTATCGGCATCCATACGACCATACAATGTCCGAGGTAAGACTTAGCTCACTTTCCTGTTTCTTGTTTTTCATTGGATTCTGAATCCCCGAATTCGGCTATGTAATATCCAATGTAGCCTGGTTCCGATATTCTTGAAAATTTTTAAGTCATAGGACAATTGTTATAACACTTGATTTCGATAACTCAAAAAATAACTTATGTGTTATCCTGTTTATGTCACATCATTATGTGATTCCTGATATTGATGGCACGGATAAATCTAAGCACCGCCAATTCAAGTATAAACCTGATCCCGGGTAAATGGGATTATTGTTGAGAAAATAAAAGTTGTGTGATCCAGAAGCGTTTCTCTAAATATTGCATTTGTATACAAGATTTATCTGAGGTTTACGCATTTATACCTGACACATGAATTCTTTTGGGAAAAGATCCTAATATTATAAGAAAATTTTTATTTAGTAAATCTACTTTTAAAATTATCTTTTTTCTCCAGTTCAATTTCGATAATTTTATCATCTTACCTTACCTTACTTATCTCATTTCCTTGACTGAGGGCTTGCTCATCGTATTGACGACCTATTATTATTCACTAGATTTGTAGACATATTCTCAAGGAACTGCTACGAGAAGTTGTAAGGAAGCTGGAGAGCAAGAACGAGATTTTACTATTGAAGGCAATTATGTTGGAATCAGAATACTTTCTATTTCATTAATTCAGGTATACTTTTATATATTGGGTTAATTGTTACACTGGGTAGAGTAGTTCATTTTCCTATTTGTAGCTTAGAATGTCCCTTGTAGAATAATATTGATTTTATTATACAAGATTATGACTTGTGATAACCTATCTTAGAGCCTTACAGGCGACAATCGCGAATACTGGTACTAGATTATTCATATGTCGCGTAGCCTGGAGATGGTGTTACGTACTCGGCTCGTCGTATTCTGGGAGCGGGACATGACACGAAGACTTGGGACTGACACTTGTCATGAGGGACTGTGGTATCTAGATCGAGAAGGACTGGACTCAGCATTGGTATCTATGGTAGAGAAGGCTGGAATGTGAGGACTGCAGCAGAGGACTGAGTATACTTTGATACTTCATCATATAAGGATGGGACATTCTTCCTTTGATACTTTAAGTAAGTTGTATCCAGATATTTATGCAAAAACAAATAAAAAGAAATTAGTATGTGATGCATGCGAGTTAGGAAAACTTACTAGAAGCATGTATGTTGGTACGGGTCATATGAGCTCTTTTGTTTTTGAGGTAGTACATTTTGATGTTTGGAGTCCATGTGCTATTAACACTATGAATGGGTATAAGTACTTTGTTTTCTTTATTAATTGTGCCTCTCGTGTCACCTAGCTTTATTTGATAAAAAATAAAAGTGATGTACCTTCTTGTTTTTGGATTTTCATAAGCACGTCCAGACTCAGTATAAAGCAGTTGTGAAGGTACTGAGGTTTGACAATGGAATAGAGTATACCAACAGGACGCTTACAGAATACTCATCAGCACACGGGAAACAGCATCAGACCACCTGTGCATACACACCAGCACAAATTGGAGTAGCAGAAAGGAAGAACAAACACCTTTTAGAGGCCACAAGAAGTATGATGATCGACATGAATGTCCCACAAAGGCTGTAGGGCATGTAGTGTTGACAGCAGCTCAACTCATCAACATGATGCCTTCGAAAGTCCAGGGATGGAAGTCCCCATATGAAGTATTACAAGGCAATAATAGTGGGATACTCCCACTGAAGGTATTCGGGTGCATATATTTTGTGAGGAACAACAGGCCATTAGTTGGAAAACTTGACCCTAGAGCGGTCAAGTGCATCTTCGTGGGATACTTAGTGACTCAGAAGGGGTATGCGTGCTGGAGTCCAGTAGAGAAGAAGAAGTTTGTCAGTATGAATGTCTACTTCCGGGAGCATGGGCCATACTACTGTCTGGAGGGAACTTCACACAACACGCCTAATACTACTAGTATGAGGCGAAAGTGGGAGATGGAGAACTTGGTAGTGACTGATTTAAAAGTTTGGCATAAAGGCACGGTTGAGGAGAAACATGAAGGTCAAACAAAACAGGGAGAGGAGATGAGAAGTGTTAGGCCTACGGCTCAGGGGGAGTTACTTACCGACAGCAGAAAAGAGAAGCAAACTGCAGGACCAGTACCTACAGTACCAGTGGTACCAAGTCCCTTGCCTGCGTTCGTTCCAACTCCTGAGACACCTACACCACTAGACCTTCAGGTGATATCATTCCTCCTACTCCTTTCACACTACTATCTGTATGGAGGACCACTCGCAGCAATACGAAAAATCCTCCGGACCGATATGGTTGGGATCTTGTTCAGTTTATTTTTTATAACCATATTTCTTCTTCTCATGGAGCATTTATAGCATCTTTGGATAGTATTATTGTACCTAATAATTGGCAGGTTTCCAAGAACGATACAAAGTAGAAAGCGGCAATACACGAGAAGTTGGGAGCTCTTGAGAAGAACCACTCTTGGGAGCTGGTGATACTGTCAGAGGGGAAGAGAGCGGTCGGATGCAAGTGAGTCTTTACCGTGAAGCAGAACCCAGATGGACAGGTTGAGCGCTACAAAGCTCGATTAGTGGCCAAAGGATACAATCAGACATACGGCATCGACTATGGCGAGACCTTTGCAACAGTTACAAAAATGAGCACTGTCAGGATCATGAACTCTTTGGCAGCGAATGGTGGATGGATGCTACACCAAATGGACGTGAAGAATACATTTCTTCATGGAGATCTAGTGGAGGAGGTATACATGGAGATACCACCAGGATTTGGCACCAACCAGACAGCAGACAAAGTCTGCAGACTAAAGAAGTTCCTCTATGGACTGAAGTAGTCTCCTCGAGCATGGTTTGACAGATTCAGGAGAGCGATGATAGGAATGGAATATCAGCAGATCAATTCTAATCACAATGTATTCTTCAGAAGGAGTGAAGGCCACAACACCATGCTTACGGTATATGTTGACGACATGATTATCACGGGAGATGATGAGCAGGAGATCGTCCAACTCAAAGGAAAGCTTGGTAAGAAATTTGAGGTGAAGGACCTTGGTTTTCTTCGTTACTTCCTTGGGATTGAGATCACTCAAGATGCAGAGATGATTGTTCTCTCTCAGAGGAAGTATGCACTGGACATTCTTACAGAGACATGGACGTTGGGGTGTAAACCTACATCAACACCAATAGACCAGAGGTTCAAGTTAGAGGCTGAGGTTAGAGAACCAGTTGATCGAGACAGATACCAGAGACTAGTGGGCAGGTTGATTTATTTGAGCAACACACAACCAAATGTCTGCTTTGCAGTGAGTGTTGTGAGCCATAGAAGGCTGATATTCAAGAAGAACAATCACGTAAGCATTGAAGGCTATTGTGATTCTGACTGGGCCAAATGTGCAGATGACAGAAGGTCTACCTCCGGATATTGCATATTCGTAGGAGGCAACCTAGTCTCCTAGGAGAAGTAAGAAACAGTCTGTGGGCCATATCGACAGTAGAAGCAGAGTACAGAGCTATGACCCTGGGAGTTGCAGAACTGCTATGGTTGAAGAATATGCTGGTAGAACTGAAGCTGGATCAAGGAACCAAGATTAAGTTGTTGTATGACAATCAATTAGCTATTAATATCGCCAACAATCCAGTACAGCATGACAGGACCAAACACATCGAGATTGATGGGTTCTTTATCAAAGAGAAGCTGGATAGAGGATTGCTGGAGCTTGGCCACGTTCCGACCAGAGATCAGGTAGCAGACGGACTAACCAATGGACTAACCTCTATGAGCTTGATTAGAGGATGTGACAAGATTGGCTTAGTGAATATTTTTTGCCCATCTTGAGGGGAAGTGTTGGAATATTTAGTATATTGCATAAAAGCACATGGAATATCCTGAGGACATATTTGGGATGCTAGAATATGCCACAGGATATTCCATTATGTAAAAGCTATATAAAGCCAATGAGACTATCAATAAATCATCAATCAATTGCAACACAATATGTATAACCATTTGACTTTATTGATCTATTTTAAAATAATATAATTTAGGTTAGGAGAGAAAACTAATTCTTCAAATATATTAGTGGTCGTTCGAACCTGCATGTTCCGTGTCGTGGCCCGTTGCTACCACTATGCCACTACCCACAGATACCCATACCAACAATTCCTCCCATACCAACCGTTCCTCTATACCATACCAGATCTAATTTGAGAAAAAGAATTGTTGATTTCAGTGAAATATTTTTGGCAAAATAATTTGTTCTGTAGATCTAAAATCCTTGACATGTACATTTCCTTTTCGTGTTGCAAGAGTAAAAAAAATTCAAAGATTAAATCATTGTTGTTGTAGAGGAACCTGCAACTACTTTGTTGTTAATTGAAAATTTTCTTCCTTTGGCTAGCAACTTTAACATGTAGTTTGGTTTGAGAAACATGTATATCATAACTATTTCTTATCCTTTTAATTTGAGAAAAAATGTATAGCTTTAACGACTTCGCATGTAGTTCGGTTTGAAAAATATGTATATCTGCTACATGCAGAGGAATTTAGAAATCCCATGTTAAAGTTATACATGTTTTGTATCTCATCATTTTCCTTTAAAAATATTTAGAAATCCTATGTTTCACAAATTTGGATTATCTGCATTTTCTATTGGAATGATAAGAATGTGATACTATTTAATAAGGTACAATGCTTGCATGCTACTGATACTAGCAAGGGCGGAACCAGAAACCAGAAGTGAGGTGGGCTGGAGTGGGTTAGGGTGGGCTAGATATAGCCGGACTCATAAAAAATTATCCAAAAATTTTTTATATACAAAAAAAAAATCAAATTTTTTTTTTTTAGGGTGGGCTGGAGCCCACCCAGCCCTTCACTAAGTTCCGCCCTTGGATACTAGACTGGTAATAATTGAGTATAAATTTGGATTGTAGATGGATTTCTCGAACCCCAATGATCCGATGATTAATGCTGTTGTGAGTACTATAGTAACATTGATTACGATAATCATAACTTTGATGGAGAATAAAGAAAACGAGCGAAGTGGCATTCCAAGGGAACCATCCCAAATTAGAGAACAATGACGGAATGCCCACATGTATCAGATCTTGACTGTTGGGCCGAGAAACTGTGTACATTACCTAAAAATTAGTATGGGTCCATTCTATAGGCTAGCTGAAACGTTGCGTTGCAACGGCTCCCTTTATGATACATGACATGTTTGTGTAGAGGAACAACTCGCACTTTTTCTCTCTTTATGTTGGGAAATAAGTCTAAGAATAGAGTATCAAGGATTGAATTTATTCTTTCCGGAGAGACAGTTTCTAGGTATTTCAATAAAGTACTTGGTGCTATATGTTCCATCAAAGAACAGTTCATGAAGCAACCTGGAGCTGATACCCTCTTAGAGATCAAAGAGTCGTGTGAATTGTATCCTTATTTTCAGGTGACTTATTGTTAATTAATTAATTAGTACTTTAGCAATTTTGTTGCTATGAATATGAAATCACTATCAATTATATTCAATTGTAGGATTGTATGGGATTGATAGATGAGACACATGTTCAAGCTACTCTCCCATCGTCTTTGGCGGCGAGGTTTAGGGGTAGAAAGGGATTAACACAAAATGTTCTAGATGATGCTACCCCAAACAAGATGTTTACATACGTCATAGCTGGATTGGAAGGTTGTGTTAATGACATGACTATCTTAAAGGATGCCCTTTCTAGATATGTTCGATGACTGTTCCCCATGGTTTGAACGATATTACAGGTAACCAAATCGTTGTAAGATAATATCTATTAAAGCTTGTAGAGTTATTATTATAGTATTTGTGTGTAACAAGCTCTTTCAATGTTTGTAGGCAAGTACTATCTAGTAGACGGATATACCACGATGCTGTTTTAAGACACTTGTATCAGTTTCTGAACTTGTTTGGGGACATACACATGAGTCATATTAGTTATGAGTTTTTTTATGGGCTATGATGAGTATCACTTTTTGTGAAATTATTTGGCTATGTTGGTATTTGAAAATATTTTTGGGTAGATCCTCTATCATGTTGCAAGCAACATATATAATGCTACTGCTGTTGTGGCACATGTTTGGGGCAGTCACTTGTGAGTATTGCTGCTGGAAATGAATGTTTTTTCTAATACTCTGAGACAAGCCTTGATGTTGGCTATATGTTTGAAAAAAAATATTGAAATGCTCTGAGCCCTACTTTTGGAAAAGAGAGAACAAGTGGGTATACGATATGGTTTATCAAAAAATTATTGAAACACTGCTGCCTGCCTATACCTGGATATATCAGTTGATTTTCCTTGAGTATCTTGGTTTTTAGATTTGTGTTGGTTTGAGTATAAGTTTTTGCCATATATACTAATGTGTATTTCTATCCTATCCTATCATAATATATCACATTTTTTTCATCCCAGTTTATGTTTCTCAGCTTGGGTATCAATCTTATATTTTATCCTAATATATCAGTACTATATCATATCCTAATATATCCATATGTGATGTATCAGTTTGAATTGTTGGTTTGAGTATCCTAATGGTTTAAGTACTAGTTTTTGATGCAGCGGCCTATCCTAATGTGTATTATCGGTCACTGGAATTGGTGGTGATGAACATGTTAGACATATTCTTGATTATGTGGGAAAGAAAATAGTACTATTATGGGAAAGAAAATATTATTAGACATATTCTTGATGAACATGTTAGTTAGACAAATTCAATTTTACGTCAAATGCAATTTGAACTGGTTCCAGTTATCCGTCCTGGATACATATATTGACCAAATTGGGAATCATGCTTCAGCTATTTCTCCAGTTTTGGTTTTTGAAAATAATTAGCCTATTATTGGAGAAGGTTAGAGAGGCCATCAAATATGAGCCTTATCTTATGGTGTTGAGAACGAGATGGTATCCTACATTTTATTGACGGGTTTGGTATTGGGCAAGTGGATACATGAGGTAATCCTGTCAAATTTTTTGCTCCACTAATTTTCATATTGATGTGGCTTCCTTATGCAAGAGAATGTATATAAGGAATATTTTGTTGCTACATTGCAGTTCATGGTGCCTAATATTGGAGAATTAGAACTTGTTTGGTATATGTTATTGCCTTCGGTTCATGGTGCCTAATATTGGAGAATTTGGACCTGTTTGGTATATGAAGTTGCCTTCTGTTCATGGTTCTAGAAATATTTATGCTACTTACAATGTGCTGCTTTCTTTCAGGCATTGTTGTTGCATGTGGTTCTTTGTCTGATACTTTGCTTCCTGTGTTGCTGCTGGCAATATGGCTTTGTGGATACTTTACAAAGCCTGCTGGGTTTCATAAACATGTTCCTTTCTTTGATTTTTTTTTTTCAGATATAAATGTTGTTTGTAAGATAATTTTTTTTCTAAACTTCCACTATTCAAATTTGTTTTTATTATTTAGAACATATGTAAATGTTGGTCTCCATTTTGTATAATCATTTGTACATATGTAATATTTCTATTGAACTCTAAATTCTATTTGCATGGTTGATAAAATTTAATTGAATTCTGTGATTTAAATGTGTCGATATAGAATCATTTTGTTTGCTTTTGTCTCTCTAGGTTGGGAATATATTTTTGTTCCGAGAAAGAAACATATAATTTTTTGTACAATTTATGTGTATAATTTGCTAATTACTAATATATTAAATTTTAATATCATAATTTCTGATTTTTAGACGCCAAAAAATTAGTTTAAGATTAAATTTTTTTTTTTTTTTTTTTAGGCACTTTTTTTATTTATGTCAAAGTCTTCAATTTATAATCCATACAAAAAATAATGCATTCATAATAGAAGTTGGGGGTAATTTTACCATATTTGAAATGTGGTGACCATATAACTTCTTCATGTCACTTCATTACAACAACCAAACAAATTAACTAAAAAAAAATTAATATTTCAACAACCATCCAAACAACCGAACTACAAATATTTTACTTCCAACCTCCATGCAAGTGAGGGGATAAAGCAGCAATATACTGGATTTGGGTTGGATTTGGCAAATCCTTTGTTTGGTAAACCTGGTATTTGAGATGGAAAGTTGAGGTAATGATTGCAACCCAGTCATGCATGTAACCTCAAATCAACATCCTCTTTCTTAGCTTGGATGTGGCCAAGAAAGAGAGTTTTTTAGCTTGGATGTTGGTCGCCGGAGAATAGGATATGGGCTGTTTTGTATTTTTGTAATAAATTAATTATATAACTACTAGATGATTATACTAAACTTATTACATAATAAATGTTATTGATCAAAAAAACTGTTATTAAACTAACAAATAACTAATAAAAAAAAAACTAATATCTTAATATTTTAATATTTTTATTCATAATTAGTGTTAGATGTTAGTAAATATGTATTTGTTCAATTTTTTCTATTCTTAATTAGTGTTAGCTGTTAGTAAATATGTATTTTTTTTATTCTTAATTTTTACTTAGTTTTTTTTACTTATGTAGCATGACCATGACTACATATTTGTTCATTTTTTGATATGTGTTCGACATGACAAATAATTTTTGATGTGTCTTTACTATCTAGATTTGGACTGAATATATTTGAATGATCTAATTATTAGTAATTAATTAATAAATTAGGATAGTTTAATTATTATTTTAATTTACTAAATTATTTATTTAATTTACTAAATTGTTATATGCGTTAATTATAATTTACTATTATTATAATATACTCTTCCACTTTCCACTTTTCACTTTCTTATCTCAACCAATCATATTTGTCTATTATTCCATTTTCCACTTTTCACTTTCCTATCTCAACCAAACACATTTGTCCCCTACCGGGGACAAGAAAGTGGATGGATTCCTACATAAAGTTCATCATTGAAAGTCCAAATTCAACTGTTCTCACGCTTACGGTTTACCAAACAGGCTCTAAAAGAAGAAGGTGAAAGTATTTGCGTATGCATGACGTGTGTATGCAATGTGTATGCAAGTATTTTATTTCAAGATCTTTAAACTTCGCTTTACTTCTGCGAACCAAACAACCCATATAAGAAAAAAGAAGGGATATTGCTTTCACCATTTTTTGAGTAAAAGTGGAGGGAAGTGATAGTTGAGATTTATTTTTGGGTGCTGTTATTCACACTCTTAAAATGTCATAATGCACTTTCTTATTTTATTAGTTTAAATTTTAAATCTTTCGATGCATTAAATCTAACATTAATTTGAAATTTGAATGCATAAAATTAGTAGGGGGTAGAAGATGATATTTTAGGAGTGTCACAAAATAATGCCAGATTTAATATAGGGGTTGATGTGATATTTGAAGGAATAAAATTAGAAAGAAGTGTCTGATGACATTTTATGAGTGTCAATAACCCTTATTTTTTTAATTGAAGTATGAAATGTTGTTAATGTTTTTAGTAAGTTAAATAATTAAGTATAAATACTTATTTCATATATTTAGCTAATACTAAATAATTAAAATAAGATGGAAATAATGCACAAAACTAATGCTATTTAATACACTACGAGGCACTTTTTCTCACTTTCCTACCTTCTTCATATTTACCATCCAAACGGAAGTGAATTTGTTCATTTTTCCAGTAAAAGTAACATGTATCCAAATATTGAAAATCAATTTCAGTAGACAAGAACTAAAAAAATCAAAAGCATATGCTCAACGTTCACCAAATAAGAAATTACTTTCACACTTTCTACTAAGGTTATTTGGTTTCCTGCAAGTAAGCCTGAACTAACATGTTTGTTGCATATGCAAGCTCCTTTTATTTAGTTTTGATATTTGGTTGCAAACTGGAAGTGGGAGATGAAGCGGGCGGATATGACATGTTGTAGTTCATCCCCGCTCCCCCTTCTTCTATTTTCATTTCATAAAAAAAGAGTAAAGTTATGGAACTTACTCTCGCTCTCGCCTCCAGATCTAGTGCAAAGTGGCTCGATTTTGTCACCACTATCCCATCAATTTTTTTGCTTTGTAAGTGTAGAGTTCCGTTCCGCGACGGCACTAGATAAACAGAGAAATCGGATTGCTGGATATGGAACATAAGGCCATTGATTTGGGTGAGTGGACGAAGACTCAATTTCTGATTCTTTCAGGCCTAATAAGAATCAGAGTTTATTAATGAATATTATTGCTAATAACAAGTTGGTAACCATTGAGAATGCTATTGCTAGTACATTAAATCAGTATGCTTATAAGGGAATTCACATGTTGTTATGCTAAGAACAAGAAAAGAGATAATTTGCATGCTAAGCAATAAGAATGTTGCCTGCAAATAAGAAATGAATGTTGTCTTACTCAATAGTACCTTGCCATGCAAATTAGAAGAGAAATGGGATTGCTTTCATGTTCTGAATTCGTATACTGTCAAAGGTAGATTGATATGTTAAATCTGTATAGAACTATTATCATATTTTAAAGAGATGAACGATTGCCTGTCCTTTAAGTATGTTCTGAATGTTAGACATGTACGGACGGACTTGTACATGTTGCAATGGAATGAAATACGTAGGAGTTTCAGCTCTGAGTTATGTAGGAGCTTCGGTCTGAGATAAATAAAAGAGAGAAGGCAGAGTCATAACTCTGTTGCTAAAAAAGTGGAAAAAAGAATGTTTGCTTATCGATGAAATATTGCATCAAAGAATTTATTTGATAGAAGTTGCATTCATGCATTAGTCTCGGACAACTTGTGCACAAAAAAATTACATATCTCGACAGTTTCTGGGGCACTGGGAACCAATCGGCCTAGGAGAGATTGTTTAGACATACTGAGGTAAAAGAGACCTCACGATCAATGGGGTGTTGTATCTGTGTCCACTAGCGACAAACTGAACCAAAGAGTTGCAGCGGGAAACCATGGAAAATGACCTATAGACCATCATATATATATAGGTGTTGATTGATGCAAAGCTGAACCGGAGAGTCATAGCTGCAAATCGAGTCTGCATGTGTTGATAATAATTTTGCTAAGATCTAATAATGCAGAGACGAATAGGGAATTGTTTAGTTATATCATGTTTATTCTAATCCATGTCTTGTACAGGGATGGACAGTCGGCTATGGTAAGAATCACTAAAAATTAATGTGATATATCTATTGCTAAAGTTTCTGATCATGACTGTTGCCAAGAAATGTTATGTCCCATTAAAAGACAAGATATGATATCGTGCTTGTAATTTACCCTAAGAGTTGCTTGAACACGAGGAATGATTATGGCGCATAAAACATGCTGCGCACTTCACATGAAATTAAAAGTCCCTTATATGCTTGAAATAAACAGAAATAAATTGTGATTTTTTGAAAGTGTTTTCAAAAGATGTAATCTAACTCTAATCTGCATGAAATGAACATAGGTAAAAGCAGCAATATCATATCATATGAAACATTTGTTATTCCCGGGGCTTGATCAAAGATGAAAAAACAAATGCAATCGAGATCTGAGATGTCACACAAAAACTTTGTAGTGATCAAACTCAAGATCTACGATGGTACAATAAATCAAAGAGCCAAATTACAATCTGAAGGAGGGAAAAAGAGAAGAGAAGATCTCTCGTTCTTCCTTGCAAACGTGTTGCAATTGGGACAGAACGATTTACAATAAAACTAGAGAGAGATGAGAAGAAGAACAATGCTGGGGTGTCAAAACACCGTTGCTCAAAGCAAGATTCGCCCCACACGATCTGCTTCCAGGAACCAGCAAGTTGAAGAACTTGTGGAACGCTCGAAGTCACCTCTGTTCAGACTCCTCGGATGGACTTGCAATGGCGGCAGCAACTCTCTCTCTCTTTCTCCTTTTCTAACTTGTAATTTTCGTAGTAGTCACAAAGGAGGCCAGAAGAGAGTATTTATAGAGAGAGGGTGGAAACCCTAACCGCCTCTTCAGTTATGGAAAGATTGAATCAAATCACAAAAAGATAGCAACGAATTAATTCTAATCCCATAAAGATAGGAACTGAATTAATTCAAATCCCACAAAGATAGTAACGAAATTAATTCAAATTACACAAAGATAGGATCTGAATTAATCGCATTGATTCACCCTTTCCATAACCGATTTGAAATCTACACAGTCAGCGTAGCCCTCCATGCGGCAGCAGCAGCAGCAGCCTGGCCGCATGGACCGCTTGGGCCGCATGGACCGCATGTGCCGCATGGACCGCATGAGCCGCATGAGCCGCATGGACCGTATGAGCCGCATGAGCCGCATGGACCGCATGGCCGCATGAGCCGCATGAACCGTATGGCCGCATGAGCCGCATGAGCCGCATGAGGCCGCATATGAGCCGCATGCCGCATAAGACCGCATGGCCGCATATGAGCCGCATAAAGACCGCATGACTGCTGACATGCTAAGTGCAAAGTGCGCCAACAAAACGCCACATTACGCCTCATGAGCCCATGAGCCCGAGTCCGAGTCCGAGTCGCTAAGCCCCTTTGGGACTTAGCTCCAAGTGGAATTAATCCAAGAGAATGACAAAAGCATTAATGCTTAATCCTTGGAGCCTTATTCATACCTCCTAGTAAAATCACCCACATGGTTCCCTCCTTAGGGTCACCACCCCATGTGCATCTCTCAACAACACACCCAAGTATATATGTTGAGATAACTCATGGTACTTTTCTAATGTGGGACTAAAATTTTACAAGGCATGTTGAGAGCAAGCTCTCTCCATGTAAATAAAGCACCAACAATCCTCCACATATCATAACATATATATGTGTCCAGGGTTGAGCGTTCCCCACAGTAACTGTCCATTTTGCATTAGGATAGATGTCGCTGACGACTTGAATCTTCCCGCATGGGTTAAATAACAATGTGATACAAGAATGGACTACGCCTTGAATTCTGCACCACAATTGTAATTCTTTCCACTCACAAAGTGTAGTTACGTGTGCTTCTGGCTGCACATTAAAGGTCCTGTGCCAGCTTGGTTTCAGTGTATAATTTTAGGCGTCTACAAGTTTACCCTCAAGAGACGGCCTGATATCTCTTTTCATACACTATAGGTGAGTTCTTTATTAAAGAGATATGACATGAAGCCTTGCGCTTCCTTGCGGTGCTACGCCGCTATGACATGGCCTGAAGCCGAGGCATTACCCCTACCTGGGAACCTTATCGTAGTGTCATACTACTGTAGCATGAGGTCACAAGCCTCTTTGTAGTGCCAAACTACCCAGCATGAAGCCTAAGGCTTCCTTGCGGTGTTACGCCGCAACGACATGGCTTGCAATGCCGAGGCTTTACCCCTACCTGGGTACCTCATCGTGGTGTCGTGCCACTGTAACATGGGGCCATCCTCCCCTTTGTAGTGCTGTCTACAACTCTTTAATTACGTCATACAGCATTAGGCTACCTGCCTATTTGCGGTGCTACGTCGCTATGACTTGGCTTGCAAAGCCGAGGCATTACCCCTACCTGGGAACCTCATGGTGGAGTCATCCCACTGTAGCATGGAGTTTCACTCCTTGTAGAGCTGCTCTACCGTGCTTCCTGTAAAGCACACCAGACATTCACTCTGCCTGAGAACTCATTAAGGCGTTTAAGCCAACCTTCCACAGGATCTGTTTTTCCGCAGAAAAATACATAGTAGACAACAGTGGTTATGGGTCTGTATCCCTTCCATGTTCCATAGAACAAGTACCCACCGTTACCTGATAGTTTCCCAGTCAGTGATCCTCCTTTGAACCAAAAGTTAGATGCCTAGTAGATTTCTCTTTGAACTAATAGCATAAAACTTTTATGGTAGGATTACAAAGACATACTATCAGAATGCCTTCAATCCCATTTTACAAGCTGTGTCATCGACCAAATGGCGCTTGAGGCCCTTTGTGAACGGATCTGCCAGGTTCTCCTGACTCCGAACATCAACCACTGCAATTACACCTCTTTTGATAAGATCGTGTACTGCCCTGTGCTTCAACCGCACAGTCCTCTTCTTTCCGTTGAAGAGGTCATTTGATGCCACCGCCGCAGTCGCCTGGTTGTCACAGTATATTGGTATCGCCGGTATCTGAGCCCCAACCACTGGAAGATCATACATGAGCTCCCGAAGCCATTCTGCTTCATCTGCTGCAGTTTCAAGTGCATAGAATTCAGATTCCATGGAGGAACGAGAGAGTATAGTCTGCTTCTTCGACTTCCACGATATAGCAGCTCCACCCAAGGAAAAGACATATCCACCTGTGGATCTCTCGCTTTCCACCTCTGAACACCAGCTAGCATCACTGAAGCCTTCCACTACTGTTGGATACCCGTTGTAGTGCAGTGCATATGTCTGAGTCTTCTTGAGATATCTCATTACTCGCTTTACAGCTTTCCGGTGCTCAACCCTTGGGTTGCTTGTGAACCGACTCAGCATTCCCACGGCGAAAGCTATGTCAGGCCTTGTGGCAGTAGTTGCGTACATCAAACTTCCGATAACGCTAGAATACTCCAGCTGCCTGACGCTTTCCCTCGAGTTTGGCTTCAGCTTCTGATCACACCTGTATGGCGTATCGATCCCTGGAAGATCCTTATACCCATAGCGTGTGAGCATCTTCTCAATATAGTGAGATTGTGACAGCGCTACTCCAGTGTCTGTCCTGATGATCTTTATGCCCAAGATGACATCTGCATCCCCCAAGTCCTTCATACTAAACTTGGTTGAGAGGAACTTCTTTGTCTCTGTGACACAGCCTATATCCGTACCTAGGATTAGCATATCGTCCACGTACAGACAAACGATGACTCCTCTTCCATCAGCGAACTTTGTGTAAACACATTTGTCCGTCTCGCTGACTCTGTAGCCGTTTGACCTAATAACTTTGTCAAACTTCTCATGCCACATCTTGGGAGCTTGCTTCAAACCATATAATGATTTCACCAACTTGCAGACTTTGTCTTCAAGACCTTTGACGACAAATCCATCTGGCTGTTGCATGTAAATCTCTTCGGTCAGCTCCCCATTCAGGAACGCTGTCTTTACATCCATCTGATGTATCACCAACTTATGTATAGCTGCTAGAGCGATTAACATCCTGATGGTGGTCATCCGAGCTACTGGAGCGTACGTGTCGAAGTAGTCTATCCCCTGTTTCTGAGAAAATTCCTTGGCGACCAGCCTGGCCTTGAACTTGTCAATAGTTCCATCTGCCTTCATCTTCTTCTTGAAGATCCATTTACATCCAATAGGCTTTTCTCCTTCAGGTAGATCTACCAACACCCATGTGTTATTGGAGGTGATAGAGTCAAACTCGTCATTCACTGCCTCCTTCTAGAAGATAGCATCTCTGGTCTTTATCGCCTCATCATAGGTAAGCGGATCTGTTTCCACATGATAGGTGACAAAGTTATCTCCGAAATCTTTCGGTCTCCTCGCTCGCTTAGCTGACGGCTCGGCGAGTTCTGGTGCAAGAGTTGTTTCATCAACAACAGCTTCTTCTTGGACTACTGGCTCGTATGAGATTTCAGTCTCATTAGTACCTACATCATTTTCCGGAATGTCCGAAAGAACAATGTTTTTGTCTTTTGCGAACTTGTCTTCAAAGTATTCAGCATCGCGAGATTCGATAATATGATTTGATTCAATATCAAGAAATCTCCGAGCATCACTCTTCTCGGCATACCCCAAGAAGATAGCCTTCGTAGTCCTTGTCCCCAGCTTCTGAATCTTCAGATCTGGAAGCTTCACATACACTAGACACCCCCACACTCGAATGATATTCAAGTTGGGTCTGACTTTGAACCAGAGTTCATGAGGAGTTACGTCCGAAGTTGCATATGGCACTCTATTCAGAATGAAAGTGGCCGTTAATGCAGCTTCTCCCCAGTAGCATTTTGGAAGACCTGCAGTGAGCAGCATGGAATTCATCATTTCTGTTAATGTCCGGTTCTTCCTCTCTGCTACTCTGTTGGATTGAGGAGAATATAGAGCAGTAGTCTCGCATATGATTCCATGTTCTTTGCAGAACGATGCGAATTCATGAGACCTGTACTCCCCACCTCGATCACTTCTCAGCCTTTTGAGTTGTTGTCCAGTCTGCCGTTCAGCCTCGGCCCTGAACTTTCTGGACTTCTCGAAAGCTTCGTCTTTGGACTTGAGCAAGTAGACGAATGCGTATTTTGAGAAGTCGTCGATGAAGGTTATGAAATACTTCATCCCGGCCTTCGTGGAGAAATGTTTGAAGTCACAGATATCGGAGTGCACCAACTCCAGAAGATCTGTGCTTCGATTGACCCGATGAAAGGGTTTCCTTGTGATCTTTGTCTGAGCACACACTTCACACTTCTCCACCTTACCTCCACATTTGGAGATAAGTCCTAAACTAGACATTTTGTTGATTCTTTTACTATGAATATGTCCTAGTCTATTATGCCACAACTCAAGAGAATAATCAGAAAATGCAACTGCATTAATGTCATCAAACTGGTTGACAAGCTAAATTTTAAACATGCCTTCGGTTTGATAAGCCTTCCCGAAGTATGTTCCTTTCTTGGACATCACCATCTGACCAGCATTGATGTCCATCCTCAAGCCTGCGTTGCAGAGCAGGCTCCCAGAGATCAGGTTCTTGGCAATCGCCGGAACATGCTTCACACCTTGAAGCGTCAGAGTGTTCCCAGAAGTGAGTTTTAGTTCCACGGTCCCGATCCCCAGAACTTCAGCTTGGGCCTGGTTCGCCATGACAACCTTCTCAGATATCGGCTGGTACATGACGAACCATTCCTTGCCTGAACAGACATGGCAAGTCGCTCCAGTGTCTATCCACCAGTCAGAGTCAACCCCCACAGTTGTGACCTGTCCGATCATAGCAACAACGTTAGAAACAAATGAAACCTTATTAGGCTCACCTTTCTCTGATTGTTTAGGCTTAGATCTGCATTCACTTTTGTAGTGGCCTTTCTTGCCACAATTGTAACAAGTCACGTGGGACTTAGTCTTCTGTTGCTTGAAAGAAGGACCCTTCACTTTTAGATTAGCGAAGTCCTTCTTCTTGGGATGAGAAGCCGCCTGCTTTCCCTTGGAATCTCTCATCTGCACAAGATTGGCTTTAGCCAACTGTTTGGACAGAGTGTCCACCTTCTGTTGAGAACGCATCTCGTCCTCAACATGGATCTCTTGAAGTAGATCTCCCAAGCTAATGTCAAGCTTCTTTCTGTGCATCCTTGCATAGAAGGTACTCCATCCACCAGGAAGTTTTGAGACGATCCCTCCGACGACAAACTTGTCGGAAAAGGGCATCTCTTCGTCTTCCAGTTTCTGACGCAGCTTCAGAAATTCCTTCACCTGTGGAAGCATGGACTTTTCGTCCTCAAAGAGCAATTTGTGATATTTTTCAACCACAAACATTTTGCTCCTATTCTTATCTTCTTCATACAGATTTTCTACAGACTTCCATATGTCTCTGGCAAGTTCCTTCTTTGAGTAGGATTCTGCCAGGGAGTCCTCCATAGCATTCAGGATGAGAAGCCTGCAGATGCTATTTTCCCTTCTCCACTTGGCCTGGAGTTTGGTAGCCGCGTTGATGGCGGCAGTAGATCCAGTGTCTGGAACAGAGGGTTCTTCCTCCAACAGAACATGATCAACGTCTTTCAGTTGAAGAGTTAGGTGCACCTTTCTTTTCTAGACTTGATAGTGCTCTCCATCGAACTTTTCCAACTTACAGAAGTCCGATTGGAGGAGCGAAGCATTAATATTTTCCATCTATACGGATCTTGCTTTGAGATTGTTATTCCCGGGGCTTGATCAAAGATGAAAAAACAAATGCAATCGAGATCTGAGATGTCACACAAAAACTTTGCAATGATCAAACTCAAGATCTACGATGGTACAATAAATCAAAGAGCCAAATTACAATCTGAAGGAGAGAAAAAGAGAAGAGAAGATCTCTCGTTCTTCCTTGCAAACGTGTTGCAATTGGGACAGAACGAGTTACAATAAAACTAGAGAGAGATGAGAAGAAGAACAATGCTGGGGTGTCAAAACACCGTTGCTCAAAGCAAGATTCGCCCCACACGATCTGCTTCCAGGAACCAGCAAGTTGAAGAACTTGTGGAACGCTCGAAGTCACCTCTGTTCAGACTCCTCGGATGGACTTGCAATGGCGGCAGCAACTCTCTCTCTCTTTCTCCTTTTCTAACTTATAATTTTTGTAGTAGTCACAAAGGAGGCCAGAAGAGAGTATTTATAGAGAGAGGGTGGAAACCCTAACCGCCTCTTTAGTTATGGAAAGATTGAATCAAATCACAAAAAGATAGCAACGAATTAATTCTAATCCCACAAAGATAGGAACTGAATTAATTCAAATCCCACAAAGATAGTAACGAAATTAATTCAAATCCCACAAAGATAGGATCTGAATTAATCGCATTGATTCACCCTTTCCATAACCGATTTGAAATCTGCACAGTCAGCGTAGCCCTCCATGCGGCAGCAGCAGCAGCAGCCTGGCCGCATGGACCGCTTGGGCCGCATGGACCGTATGTGCCGCATGAGCCGCATGGACCGCATGAGCCGCATGAGCCGCATGGACCGCATGAGCCGCATGAACCGCATGAATCGTATGGCCGCATGAGCCGCATGAGGCCGCATATGAGCCGCATGCCGCATAAGACCGCATGGCCGCATAAAGACCGCATGACTGCTGACGTGCTAAGTGCAAAGTGCGCCAACAAAATGCCACATTACGCCTCATGAGCCCATGAGCCCGAGTCCGAGTCCGAGTCGCTAAGCCCCTTTGGGGCTTAGCTCCAAGTGGAATTAATCCAAGAGAATGACAAAAGCATTAATGCTTAATCCTTGGAGCCTTATTCTTACCTCCTAGTAAAATTACCCACATGGTTCCCTCCTTAGGGTCACCACCCCATGTGCATCTCTCAACAACACACCCAAGTATATATGTTGAGATAACTCATGGTGCTTTTCCAATGTGGGACTAAAATTTTACAAGGCATGTTGAGAGCAAGCTCTCTCTATGTAAATAAAGCACCAACAACATTTTCTCATAAAATGAATTAGTGATCGTTTCAGACGATGTAGCCTTTGTTCGCATCACTAGTACGTTGATGTACTGACCCACCACCAGTTTGCACGCAGGTGCAAAATGCATCGAGATGGATAGTCCGAAGCGGTAGCCCGAGCCTCATCCTCGGGAGCCAAAAATCAGAAAAGATGCAAAGAGAAAGATTTTTTTGTTCAAAAGATGGTCATCTGTTGCAAGAGTTGGTTTTGTAAACAAAAAGATGTAATATATAGAACGGGATCATTGTACTTTTATAAAGTTTCTGAGAGATTGTAAGCCAAGTATGGCGTGTATCAGAAAGACAATGAGAGCTTTGTAATCTTTCAAATGATATCAATCACTACCAAAATATTTCCAATTCATGACGCTTTTAGCGACGCTAAGCACGAATGTCGCTAAATTTTATGAATATAGTGACGTACTAAATAAACATCGCAAGACGTCGCTATTCGCGACTGTGTGCGGCGTTCAGTGAGTACAAATAGTATTACAGAATAAGATGTCGACAGATGTCGCTCGACATTGCTATTATTTTTATTATAGCAACGTATAGCGACGTCATTTTGCATAAGTTGCTAAATTTTATAAAGTTAGCGACGTTTAGCGACATCGTTTTATGACGTCGCTAACGCTTTTCATATAGGTTAACATAGTGTATTTCCCCCATCCTCTCAAAAATCCCCCCTCCATATTCAAAAATGTCGAACGAGCCCTTCGCAGCTCCGATGCCACCCCCTCCGGCCCACCACCCCTTCGCATCTTCAGCATCGACCCCGAACCCCCTCAAACGTGTTGTCTCCGCCACCCCCTCCGGCTTGCCACCCCTTCGCAGCTCTGGTCTGCCACCCCTTCACAACTCCAGTGCCGACTCCGGGCACCCCCTCCTTGGTCAACCCCCTCCTCTCCAGCCACCTCATCGATAAACCCTAACCCTAATTCGGATACACACCCGCGAACACTAACCCTAACCCTAACTCGGACACACACACACATACTGACACACGCGGACACAAACCCTAATCCTAACACGGACAGGAACACGGACACGGACACACACACACACTCGGTGTACAAATGGACACATGGGCACATACACGCGCACACTCGGTGTACACATGGACACACACAATCGGTGTATGCACGCTCACTCGGTGTACAAACTCATTTACATCTGCTCTCTCTATTTTTTTCTAAAAAGAATGCTATTTGTAATTAACCAAGGCACATAAGAGAGATTAAGATTAATTAGCTAGAGCAGATGAAAGGGTATTTATTATACACAGGAAATAATTAGTACTTGTAGAATAAATTAAGGAGCTATCGGGATTTATACTGAATGCGCTGAAGACTTGTATTTTTTTTTATATCACTTGAGCCAAATGAATGCAAGTGTTGCTTAGAGATGTAGGTAGACCTGTTAATTAGGCTGGGCCGGCCTAGCCCAACACGAGCCTGGTCTAAAAAATTGGCCTATATGTTGGTCTGGTCCGTTTAATCACGGGTCTGGGCTGGCACAGTCCAGTTTATTGGGTTTCACATATATGGGCCCATACATACTAATAACTTTATATGACATGCATTTGATGGTCATGCATTTTCAATTGATGAGTATAGGTTTTGACCTTCCCTCGAGTTCCTCCTGTGATGAGTCAGTGCTTTAGTAATCATGTACCTCGTGCCACCACATAAAAATTATCTTTTATATGCTAGGTGCTGATAGCTTGGTGTAGTAGTACAGTCGGTCTTTTTGTGGCCTATGCATTAACCACACACAAGCAAAGCAGATCAAAGATGGGTATGTAGCTAGGTTTAATTCATAGGCCACCACCTGAATTGTATGTACTATAAGATATGGTATGGTGTCAAGTATAGGTATGATTGGTATAGTGTCAAGATACTAGGTATGTAGGTAAGTGGTAGCTAGGGATCGCCAAGTATTTCATGGTAAGTGCAAGCTAGTGCTAGCTTGGACACTCCGATGTCAAGTTTTCCTTGTGGGCTCACTAGGAACACATGATGATAGAGATATCATTGTCTCTTATGTTAAGCGTCTGTGTTAGCCTAAAATCAAATGTCCATATGAGCCATTCTCTAAATCCTAAATTTACTTATGCAAGCCTTTTGAGGCTATTAGAGTTATACCAAAAAAGACGAAGAACTTAGTCTTTTATAGAATTTTTTGGAAATCTAGTATAACTCTGATAGCCTTAAAAGACTTGCAGAAGTAAATTTTATTCCAGAGAATGGCTAACAAAGAACACGTAACAACACCCAAGTGTCAAGTATGTTGGTACTTTGATGAACATGTGTATAATTAATATCTTAGGTACGTAGGTAAGTGTCCGTGACAGCCAGAAGTCAAGTGTCCATGTCAGCCCTTCTCTAAAAAAGTAAGTTTACGTCTGTAAGCCTTATTGAGGCTTTTAGAGTTCTACAAATTTCAGAAAAATAGAAGAAAAGGCAAAGAACGAAAGGAGTAAAACATTATAAAAAAAAGAATAATAAATCCTAGAAAATAAAATTCTAATACTTAGCCTTTTCTATTATTTTTCTGAAATCTAGTAGAACTCTGAAAGCCTTAAAAGGCTTGCAGAAGCAAATTTTTTGAAGAGAATGGCTGACATTGAACACGTGACGGCTCTTATTTAATACTCATGTCTATCCATCTATGCATCCATTTGGATAATATACTCGAATAATGTGTATCCATCTTTGCAGAATTATCTTTGTCACGACCCGCACTCGCTTTTCGGATACGTCGTAATCAAGTCCAGCCTATGCCGCAGCATCGATGGTAGTACGCTGTCTAGGTCTCGATATCAATCTCAAATATAACAAAATCACATCTATTTGTTCATTCACAATAATTATTCAAAGTACAAATCTAATAATTCACCAAAATGACATTCGGGATCAAACCCGCTAAAAATAAGAACTGTCTAATCTATATTCTAAGGTCACCCTCCAAGATTAGTATCTCCCATGTATTGTCTTTAGCACAGAAATAAGAAGCATGCCAAGTCACCTGCAATGATCTAGTCAGGAAAGGAGCAAAGTACAATCCTATTGCATTTATGTAACTTAATACAAAATAAAGCTAATACAATGTAACAGTAAAGGAACATGTATATGAACTGGAAACGATAACATATACAAGAAACTACTAACATGAACATGTATGAACAAGACAGCTGGAAAATGAACATAAACAAGTAAAACTAATCAAACAGTGCTTTGAAATATCTTTCGACATGTGAACGGCTAGGTTAATATGGCACATCATACGATGGCTATTATTTATTTTTTGTACGGCTAACCCATACGTGAGGTGTATGACTTAGCTATCATTTATTAAATATTCATTGGGGTTTGTTCATACGTCTACTTAGCATTTCTCCTCCCGACTCACTAAACAGGCAATAAACAAGCTATGATACAATCAAGCCTATCGTGTCATAATCGTGTCTCAACAGGACACTCAATGAAACACAATAAAAGATAGCACTATAATTTAATAAGCAAATAAAACAATAGTTTACTTGCCTCAATTAAGTTGCAGTTGATATGACTTGATCATGTTGGCACAGAATAGTCACATATGTCATAAGTACGCAAGACAACCTCAAATGATGGAACGGACCGTGCCATTGGGTTCGGGACAGTCCAATTAGCCTAGGGTCGATATGAAGTAGTCAGAATAATAAAAAATAGGAACATCTGACTAATCACGGTAAAGATTTGATATTCAAAGAGAATAAATAAATATATATAACCATTTTAGAAAATATTTATTATATTCGAAAACTATATAGATGGAAAAGTACTAATATATTCTTGGGTTTATAAGCCCATCTTAAAATCACATATGGCCACAAAATTACATACTATATTTTAGTCATAATATAATTTAGAAAGCTATTATAGAAAATACTCATCATATTTGGAAACTATATCGTAGTAGCCAAAATAAGATTTATAACTTATTTTTAGAAAATAATTATGATACTCGAAAACATATTCTAGATAAATACTTAAAATATAGAAACCATGTTTTTAAGTCAAAACTATAGTTTTAGAAAATACTACGATAATATTTGTAGCCTCAAAACTACATTTCAAATAGACAACTTAATATAATATAAATCAAAGTGTGAAGTCCAACCCATCATTAAAACCCAAAATAATAATATTATTTAATTCTAAAATAAATTACTTAATTTAACTAACCTAATAAAATCTAAAATATAATTTAATAAGAAATTTTGGTTATAGAAGGTCACGTTTCCAATTTGGAAACCATGGCACACAAATCGAGGCGTACCATTGACTAAATAGTCAAACACTATGAACTTGATGATTTGAAAGTGTATATTGGTAGATTTCAGCTTCACGAGTTCACCAGAATTCATCGTGGCACAAAATCATGATTTGGTCAAAAGTTATTACCGTTATGGCTAACCGTGACCAAATCGGCGATTTATCGATCAAATCCGAGTTCAATGTTGTAGTTAACATATTAAACGAATTTTTAAATTTTTGGAAATAATATATGTAGTAGATCATTGGGTCAGCTTTCTAAAACTTTAAACGAATTGTAAATTAGAGTTCGAGACCACTCGAGATCTCGAAATCCGTACGATGTCTCGAGTTTTGGACAACCAAAACTCAAATAACTCTCCGAAAGTTCAGAAGCAAAATCTCAAAAAATAAAATATATATTCTAAAAACTGACCTTGAGATGATTCCAACAAAAGAAGGCGCACAAAAATGTGGTCGGGGCTGTCCGCAATCGCTCCGTGAAGTCGGAAGTCTCGAAGGATCAATCTCCTCAAAAATCGGCCAAAAGAAAATAGGGTTTTTGGAATTTTGTAATCATATATATATATATATATATATATATATATATATATATATATATATATATATAGGAGAGAGAGGCGGTTAATATAGCCGGGAGCTGACAGGTGGGCCCGCCCTGGGTGGGTGAGTGGGTAATTAATTATATTAATTACAGAATTTATTTTAAATTTGTTTTAACTCCAAATAAATCCCAAAAAATCTAGAAAAATCCCAAAAAATTGTACAGAATATTTCTAAGTGTCAAGAACCTAAATAAAAAGTTTTTTCTTGAAATATCATCGTGTGACTCCACAGTAAATCCTAAAAGTCTATGGAAAGATAAATTCTATGAGTTTTAATTATCTAAAATTTTCCAAAAATTCTAGAAAAATCTAAAAAATCCTAGAATATTCTAGAGAATATTTCTAGTCATCTAGAGTCCAAATAAAAATATTTGGTCCAAAATATACCCGAATGATCTTACAATTAAACTTGAAAGTCCTTAAAAGTAATAAACCCTTAAATATTAAATACCTAAAAATATCCAAAAATTATAGAAAAATATAAAATAGTTAAATAATGCATATATAAGCTATCTAGAGGTTAAATGACCTTAATATGGTCATAGCTTACCTACAAGCTTCGACATGACTTCCAATGATCATAAAGTTAATCATAATCAAATAAATAAATAAAAATTCGGAAAGTGGGCTTACAAATCTATCCACTTTAGAAAAAATTTATCCTCAAAATTTCTCTAAGCACGACTAAGAATATAATCAAGAAGATTATACGATTGATCAAAATAAGTTAGGTATAACCGTGGAAAAACTGAAACCTAAGATAAGATTTGATGGACACGATGAATTATAGTCAAACGGTGTAGTCACGACCAAATATGTTAAAGGATGATCAAAATTCAAAACCGTTTCGGCACGATCAAAGACTCAAAATCTAAGTATGATTATGAATCTAGTGGAATATGATCAAAATATAGTAATTGGTTCTAAATGATTACTATGAGGTAAGAAAATAAATGACGATTCTTGAATAGCAACTATAAGAAAGAAGGAAAAATTAGCAATCAAATCAATTTAAAAAATTAATTGTCATATGTCAATAAAAAATATAGCCTCTATAGTATCCAAAAATTGTACACATATCTGAAGTCGTTTTACCGAGAATTTATGCCTCGTCAGTGCACATCTGGCTACAGTAAACCTTTGGTTTCATGACTCAAATATGATATGGTATCGAATATCCTATTATCTATCCAATATTGACATAACAACTCAAAGGATCAAATAATGCAACTAGGATATAGTTTTAATATTGTTCGACAACCTACGCTTACTTCAAATTATTTTAAATTAGGGGTCATGCTTGCCAGTATGCTGCTGGCTATAGTGAACCCGCAGTCTACATAATTCAAATAAAAGGGGACAGTGCGCATCTGCCTTGCCATTGTAAATCATTAAAAGTTATTCCAACTATATCCATAAGAATCTCAAATGAGTTTCTAAAATTTTAAACAAGTCAATCATGATAGAAAAAGTGTAAATATCTGTCCTTGAAGTAAAAGTATCAATTTGAAAATAAAACGATCGCAAAATGAACGAAGACGACTTGGAATTAATATTGGATAATTGAATCAGGTTAGGCTCAAAACTCAATAGATGGAAATAGAGTATCGACTCTTAGAAAAATAATTACTCATGGTCAATAGAAAATAACTTGGTAATACGAACCGTATGATATGACAATGTCTAGAGAAGGCATAAAATAAAGGTGAACAAATAAGGCTTAAATTCTAGGGAGGCCTAATTTACCAAGCGAATAGTCTACCCACCTTTGATCCTACCTTCCTATTGAAACACAATAGTGTATCCTTCTATGAAAGTCCTGCTATAGGATTTAGAATTCAATGAAACCTTGGTTAACTCATATGGCCTAGTTTAGCAACATTAACTATCCAAAAGTTAAATTGAATAAGGGACTCCTAGTCCTAGTGATTCCTCTAAAATCAAATCATTCCTAATTGTGAATGAGCACTTCCTAGTCGCAGGCTCACAGTAGTACGACTAATATAGGCACTACCATGAGTTCGTATAATTTTGTAAAAATAGACCTGCATGGGCCACCAAAAAAATTGTTAGGACCCGCACCCGCTTTTCGGATATGAGTTCGTAGCCAAGTCCAGCCTACGCTGCAGCATCGACGGTAGTACGCTTCTAGGTTTCGATATCAATCTCAAATACAATAAAATCACATCTATTTGCTTATTCACAATAATTATTCAAATTACAAATATAATAATTTATTAAAATTATATTCGGGAACAAACCCACTAAAAATAAAAGAACTATCTAATCTATATTCTAAGGTCGCCCTTCAAGATCTGTATCTTCTATATATAGCCTTAGCATAGAAGTAAGAAGCATGCCATGTCACCTGCAATGATCCAGTCAGAAAAGAAGCAAAGTACAACCTTATTACATTTATGTAACTTAATAGAAAATAACGCTAGATAATAGAGATGTAATATAACAGTAAAGGAACATGTATATGAACTGGAAACGATAACATATACAAAAAAACTACTAATAAGAACATGTATGAACAAGATAACTGGAACAAGACAACTAGAAATTGAACATGAACAAGTAAAACTAGTCAAAAAGTGCTTTGAAATACCTTTCGACATGTGAACGACTGGGTTAATACATCACATCATACGATGACTATCATTTATTTTTGGTACGGCTAAACCATACATGAGGTATATGACTTAGCTATCATTCATTAAACATTCATTGGGGTTTATTCATACGTCTACTTGGCATTTCTCTCCCGACTCACTAAACAGTCAATAAATGAGCAATGATACAATCAAGCCTATCATGTCACAATCGTGACTTAACAGAATACTCAATGAAACACAATAAAAGATATCATTACAACGTAATAAGCACATAAAATAATAGTGTACTTGCCTCAATTAAGCTGCAGTTGATGTGACTTGATCATGTTGGCACAGAATAGTCGTAGATGTCATAAGTAAGCAAGACAGTGTCAAATAATGGAACGAACCGTATCATTGGGTCTAGGACAGTCCAATTAGCCTAGGGTCGATATGAAGTAGTCATAATCACAAGAAATAGAAACGTATGACTAATAACGGTCAAGATTCGATATTTGAAGAGAATAAATAAATATATATAGCCATTTTGAAAATATTTACTATATCCGAAAACTATATAGATGAAAAAGTACTAGTATATTATTGGGCTTATAATCCCATTTGAAATCACATATAGCCACAAAACTACATACTATATTTTAGTCATAATATAATTTAGAAAACTATTATAGAAAATACTCATCATATTTGGAAACTATATCATAGTACCCAAAATAAGAATTATAATTTATTTTTAGAAAACAATTATGATACTCAAAAACATATTCTTGGTAAATACTTGAAAATATAGAAACCATATTTTTAAGTCAAAACTATGGTTTTAGAAAATACTACGATAATATTTTTAGCCCCAAAACTATATTTCAAATAGATAACTTAATATAATATAAATCAAAGTTTGAAGTCCAACCAATCATTAAAACCCAAAGTAATAATAACATTATTTAATTCTGAAGTAAATCACTTAAAATCTAACTTAACCTCATAATATGAAATATAATTTAAATAAAGAATTTTGGTCATAGAAAGTCATGTTTTTAATTTTAGAAACAATAGTACGCAAATCGAGGCGTACCATTGACTAAATAGTCAAATGTGTCACACCCCGCTCCAGCAGGACCGATTGTCCTCGCTAAGACGTGATGCCAGATGAGCCTAGATTGCGCACACGCAAGACGGATTCCTTAACGGCCGATTACAGGCTAAGCGACGGGGTCGTCGCATAGAAGTCCCAAGCAGAAACGTTGAATAATACTAGCAAAAACTTGAAGCAAAACACAAGTCATTCAAAATACTCTTTATTGGTATTAAAATAAAGATTACAACTTGGCACGAGGCCATGATTACACTCTGTCAGTATCACTCTTCTCACAATACAAGTCACTATGCTATCTCCCATCTCTAAATACAATTTGACGAGCCATCGGATGCTTCAAATAGGCGATGTCTATATATTATGTTCCGTACAAGTTCAGACTCCATGCGGCCGTACACCTCGAAACGCTAAGGAACTCCATGCCTCGATGCATCCAAGCGAGCTCCGTGCCAACGAGCTTCTACCTGCGCCTGCACATAAAAACTGTGTGGATGTCAGTACTCAACTGTAATGGTGGAGTGAGCTCCTCACCGACACATACAAAACTAACACGTTCATTTACTTTATACAACATATCCTTTTACGATTGTCTTTCTATTCTTGCCTTAGGATCAATTTTAGGACATAAACTCTTGGCTTATTTTGTGTCTCTAGACCATCACCATGCCTTGTACCAACAACTTACTTATACTTTGCCTCTAGACCTTCTCATGCTAACAACGTCATCTTATCGACTCGTGCTTGTCTTTCGGCCCATATTTGGTATGCAACAACTTGGTCGTGTCATAAATCACTTTGTGAAACATAATCGAGGTAGTGCCTCGCCACTTAATAACTTGCCTATACTTGTTTCGTAACAACATGGCCATGCCATAATATATCGAGGCCGTGCCTCGCAAGTCAACATAACTTAACCGAACTTGCCCTACGACCCTTCTTGACTTAACTCGAAAGTGCTCAATATTACTCGATGCCACATCTCGTGCCGAAGCACGTGTCCGTACTATAGCCGAATCTTAGACCCAAAATGGTATTGCAATTGTATACACCTTTTTAACTCAATCGTGCTGTGCTTATACTTTCTTTTAATTCGACCAACACCGTGCATGCAGATTACTGCTTAGCAAGCCAACTTATCTATATGAAAGTCACTGGCATTAACTAGCCATCGTGGACATTGCTCGGGTAGGCGGTGGGTCTTTCGATGCAAGGTAGCTAGCCCCATAGAAAGCCCTAGACTACCCACACAGTACAATCCAGTGCTGCTATAACGTCTTCCCCCTAGGTCGACCTGGCCATGGCGTAATACCAGTCGAGGAAGAAATTCTTGTGCACAAGTTGTCCATGACCACACATCTACGAGAATATTTAGACTCACTTAAATGCATGACCTAATTTGCTGGACAACTTGAACCTTACTTAGCAAAACGTGCTTTAGAACCATATTATGCAAAACGTACATCTCTGGAGGCTCCCAAACGAGGGACTGCCTCGGCGATAAATGCTCGCATGAACTTTCCATTCTTTGAAGCCCAGGGAACGACTATTGCATAACCTTCCTACTTAATTTGAACAAAACATGTTCCTTAAGTGCCATAGACCGTGGCTAACTTTTGATTGAGCCAACCGTGGCTCGTGCCTTAAACCAACTTATGTTCTATGGACACTATCGTCCAAGTCATACTTTATATGACAAGCCTTGAGATCGTGGGACTATGTGACTTAACAACCGTAAAAAGTGTAGGACAGTGCTTAGAATGACTTCGACCGCCCAACATCACTTTTGCCTAGCTCAATCGTATAACAACTTAATCCGTAGGACGACAAAGGCTATGCCAAGCCTTGGACGATGGGATCATGCATGCTTTATCAAGCTTTTATACGTGCGATGCCTATGACTTAGGCTAAGTTCATAGCTTTTTGGCAACTTAAACCAACTTTCTTCTCCCAAGCCATGGGATGAAGGATCGAGTGCCATTTTGAAAATACGTCGTGCAACACTTCTATGCCGACCATGTGACCCTTTCATATTCTAACTCATTCTGACCCAAGTTGGGATTATTTCCTTAGCTATGTAGATTCGGATCTTTTATTATCAAGCCTACTTACGCATTTGAAAACTTTTGTTTTATTAGAGTGAAGGCCAAGCTGAGGCAAGTTTACCAAAGCCATCCACCTGAATGAGGAGTCGCCTCGACCGTACGGGACTTCGAGCAAGCCATTGCATGGCTAAGTCCAAATATCGTTGGCATTTCGATTCCTCCGGTTGAACTGAGCGGGACGGGGCATTACATTACACACCACTCAGAAAAAGTTTTGTCCTCGAAACTTACTGAGTACATACTTATCAACACACTCTGCCTATATGTTTCTTTAATCCGATCCACGCTCGTGCCTTATTTATTTTTCTTCTCAAACAACTATATCTCAACTGGGGATAAATTATACTTATTGCGCACACAGACAGCTCAGTTCTAGGCAAACCATCCGATCAATCAACATCCAAGTTTGTTTCGAATCCAATGATTGTACTGCCATCAATATTTTCTTTTGAAGCTCACGATCTCAAAATCCTCAATATCTTTCTGTTCCTTTATTCTCACTTGAATTCAATATATCACTTAGCTGGATTGTGCACATATTTAAGGCATATCGAAATGTATACATTTTAGCCAAGCCTCGTGATAGTGAATCCAATTCAATATATTCGATTCATCCAATCAATTATTGGAATCAATCATATCGATGCTACCTCTTGAGATAAGGATGTCTTGTCTAACTACTAGGCCATTTCTCTAGGCTAAAGTCAACGTCAGTATTGGAATCACAGTTCCAAAACAATAATATCAACATTGACCCCAATCCTAAGGTCAAACCAAAGTTGATAGTACATAATTTTCTGCCCAAGCTCGCATCACTCTGATTTTTAACTTCGAGCATAGATTCTTCTTATTCGCATTTTCAGCGTTCATTTTAGGGGTCCGAGTTATTTAGCAAAGCTATCCTATCGTAAATTCTGCTCAACCAAATCTTCTGTATATTTCTATCGTACATCCATACTAGCAACTCAAACATGTTCGATATAATCCACCTATCCATTCTTTCCAAGTCAAGCATGCTATGACACGATTTGTCGCTAAACCATAATTCTCATTCTATATTCCCTAAGTCATTTATCATAATTTACGTAATCGATCACAAGGTCGTCTAGCTTAACAATATGTTACGCCCCAATCTCACGCAAGTTTGATTACCCACAGTAGACATGAAATCACCATGCCGATATTTTCGTAGGATAATCGTTCGCATCGGGGCATAACCACTGCACCCAAATGGTCATTTTGTAACGCTAAAATTATGTTCCAAATATTTTTTGGAACGCCTTTATTCCGTGCCTATTTTGGTGCTGCCAAATTCTTGGAACGAAATAAAAGTGTTCCAAAGGATGGTTATTGGAACGCTTTATATGCGTGCCAGTGTTGGAACACCTATAAAGCATTCCTAACAAAGGGTTCCAAGGGATGATTTTAGAACACATTATATGAGTGCCAGTCTCGGAACACCAAAAAAGTGTTCCTAATAAGAAACTGTTCGAATAAGTTTTGCATTAATACTGGAACGAATATAATGTGTTCAATATTTGAATGGTAGAAATGTGTTCCTATCAATTGTCCAGATTCTTTAAAATACCATACCCAAAATCTGAATTCATATATAGATAAATAATTTTTAACCATCTTCAGATTTTATAAAACTAAAAGTGACTATAGTATAAAAGAAAGTAAACAAATGCCAATAGCATAAGTACACACAAAATAGATAAAGATAAATCTGCATAGACTATTGAAGTCAAAATGTCTTACAAAATATTATTTTATGTTTCATACAATTTTACTAGACTACGATTCTAACAAAATGACCTAGTGATGTGAAAATAATTTGAGATCTTTTCCTCGTTCTCTTTCTTCCCCATAGCTAATTTTTTATTGCTTTGTGATCAAACTCTTTCATTGTTGGGATGGACATTGGGCCTGCAAAGTCGAAAGGTCAAAAAAATTAGTGGAGAAAAAAGTATTACATAAATGCATAAACAAAACATCATAATACAGAAATTGAGGAACGGCTCGGGTTATACATATGTGGACCACTGGACCTGTCTTTCTAGGCCAACCTACCTAATATTGGAACTATAGCCCAAATTGCATACTTAAGCAAATTGTTAGAGCACATTGTTTGTGGCATACATATGTAGCAGACTCAACAACATCTATATGTTTTGTAATGTTTCAAAACATATCTTTCATGATATTGGTTCTTGCTTTAAGTGTTTTAAGAATGAAATTTGGATTTTCATGACAAATACCAACTGGAATGAGATGTCAAGTTCAATTGTGTACACATGCAGGTCAATCAATCTTTAATGGACTTGATAAAGGCATCGAATGCAAGAATCAAGCAACAGGATTGGGTAAACTTGAACGAAGCTACATCTGGTGAGCACATAGAGATAATGCAGTATTTTCAAGCTTGTCAATATGGCATATTTCATTTTTTTTTTGACTTTGCAAAGTTACTTGTCTGATAGGACTTATGAAGGTCTAATAATCAAGTTTCTACAAGGAAGACAAGGAGTCTTACCTGTATGTTATCAACGTTATCACAGATCCAAAAGTGGTAAAAAGAGACGATTTGCAAAACGAACCAACTGTCATACAAAAGTAAATCAATTAATATATCAATAACAGTACGAAAGGAAATCAATTCATATACAGCTGATACATGTGTGTCATGTGTGGTACATGACGGCAACAAATTTAATGCAAACACAAACTTTCTATTTCAATTGAACATAGTATCTAGCACACATGAACTGTGCTATTTAGTCTAGGAAGCTTCGTCCTATTCGTGGTTTGTGGGGACACATTGCGTTTAAGTACCCTGTTGGAAGAGAATAAGAGATGGCAGAGCCCACCACATGTGACTGTGAACAAACAAAGTTGCAATGAATGAATTGACAGGACAATATCACCTAGAGGCATTCACAGGACAGTATCACCTAGAGGCATTGCCTCCAAATGTAGCTGAACATGGGGGAGTCGAAACATTACTCATCCAAGGGCTATAAATAACTATTTTCCCTTTGATCAGAATTTTCCCTCTTATGTAGTCAAAGTTCTTTCTCTTTAATACCTTACGATTCAGGGCCCTTAAACTAGGGGTGGAGTCTGAATCCATTCAGATATGATAGACTTCCCAGGTTTGGTACAATATTTCCAACCAATGAAATTCAACAATTGCCTAAGTTTTTTAGTGTCGTGCGGAGCCATGTATTGGTAAAATGTTAGGTTTTTCCCATGGCAACTGCATATATTTGCATGTGTTAGTTTGTCATAGTTTTCTAGTGGTTTCTTCTGTTTGCATTTCTGGTGTACAAACAAACCCCATAGTTGTAGAACTTCGTAATTATTTGCACTGACTAGAGTACTGCCACAAGGCACACATACTTGACCAGCCATTAAAACCTAATTATCAAAAGTAAGCAATAAATTTATCAGTAGTATAAGGAATAAGCAAATCATCAACCTAATTGTCATTTGCTATTTTCCTTGGTGGTTAATGATCTTACAACCAATATCTATATTCTGTTATAAGTATTTTACAGACAGTTGGGAGCGCTATTGCTAGATTGGAAATCTCAACCTGGCAGCATGTGTCAGGAGGCTTGGAAAGCTTTAGGGGTCTACCGATAGGACTTACAATCGTAGCAACCTCCAACTGGTATATCCTACACCTTTGAGCAAATCAGTCCTTGACTGTGGTTCTCAATATCACCACATCATGGATAGGCCTGAATGAAATAAAAATGAAAAAAGGAACCAAAATTATAGGGCAAGGTCTTAGAAAACATTAATTAAACGAGGATAAAAAAAATAGAAACATTATATGTTGGTATCAAGAAGCATTTTGTTGACTCCAAATTAGCCTTTGCAAATTAACTACAATGATTTGACTTGCATCTTAGTTGGATGGATTCATTACAACGTAGGTATGATTTCAAGTCAAGGAATTCAATTTCTTGCCCATTGCTTAAATAATAAGATACCAATCCAATTTAACAACTTAAATTAGCACAAACCACGACTAGAAAAGTTAAATACATGGGTAGAATGGAAGAAGAGGATTCAAATAGCCGATCCCAAAAAAATTGGGATAAAGGCCTTGTTATTGTGGTGGTGGTGGTTGTATAAAAGACAGGTGGTATATGAAGTCTAATATTTGAAATACCCAAATCCTACTCATTTGGAGCTGATAATGTGGACCCAAATTTTTATGGTAAACATGTACAGTTTGGTTTCGACGTAGAGCTAGAGAATCTGTATCTGGACACGCCTTGGAGTTTGTATTAGTAGGATAAGTTCCATAACCTTGACCCATAGAATCAAGTATAGGACTAGCACTACCCGGACCAGACCCACTAGTGGGATTAGGTTTTACGTACTCAACCATTTAGTTATTATTTAATCACAATAGTACACATATAATCATAGGGATGAGACTCAAACAACACTCTTGATAGAGTGCAAATCTTATTATTTATAGTGCATAAAACTCAAGGTACTATACGAAAGGCAATTATTTCTCTTCCTCCGACAACTGAGACAAGTGTGGAGAAGTTTTAGAGTGTAATGGATTTCAACTAGTCGGACAAAAACAAAGTTAAGAAATGTATCTTTCGAGGAAAAAAAATCAAGAAAATGAAGGAAATCAATTAATGTATTGTTAATCATTAGAAAAGTTTAATAGGAAAAATACCCACAAGCCACTCTTCCATGAATCTGATGTGTGGTTTGGGCCGCACAAGGAATTCGCCAACTGCTACTTCTTTAATTGTTTTTGCAATGGGACTTTCCTTGTAGAGCTTGGCGAAAAAAATCTTTCGAACACACATGCTAAGCTTCGTTTCGTATTGAGGGTTTAGGCGATAATTAAGACAATTACCTTGATGCATTGGATTAATTACTTCTTTTGCGATTGCAACACAATTCCAATTCCAATTATGCAATTCACACAACATTGTCGTAGGAGTTGATTCAGTGTCTATCGATGTCGTTGAATTCCTTTTACCCAAAGATGGCCCATGTGCATTGTTCATCATCATTGGAGGCATGGGTGTTGACTGCCCAATACTTGCTTGCATTTGTTGGAGCATGGGTGTTGATAACGCACCAACTGCCTGGGACATAGGAATGGGAGATGATGACCCACCTGCACGAGGCATGGGTGTTGATGATCCACCAGCTGCCTGGGACATTGGAATGGGAGATGACGACCCATCTGCAGGGGGCATGGGTGTTGATGGCCCACCAGTTGACTGGGGAATAGGTATTGGTGGCCCACCAATCTGTGACTATGGTACAAGAAAAAAAAGTTTTTATATTTTTAATAGGCATGTAGTAATTATCTTTTAGACTTTCATGTAAGAAGTTGGTTACCTCACCTTACAATAATAAAAAATGAAGTTAACCTTTGTATGCATCTTATCAACTTTATTTTTCAAACTCTCCCTCTCGCCTCTTTCCTTTGTGCATTATATGAGAATGAAGGACAACATCATACTTTCTCTTGGAAACAAAGCTCCCAACCTGGCAGCCCTTTTGCTTTCTTGCCAAACACTTGAGTCAAAGGATCATTATCAATTGATAGAGGGTGAGCGCTATTGTTATCTCTTTCACTTTGTGTCGATTCGACAAAGTTTTCTTTGACTAATTTCTGCAATATCATTTGTAAAAGATCTAACATTAAATTAAATGCAAGGTGATAACAAAGATTTATGTGACCTTACCATAAATGGTTCAACACTAGCCAACGTAGTTCTATCCTTTCTCGTATGAGTTTTTATCCACTCTTGAGTCCGTGTAATAGGGATAGTAGGGTCTTCCCGCTTTACCTTCTGGATAAATCATGAATTAGTTTTGAGGTGTAAGCTTAACATTGGAATACAAAACTTATAAAATTCTAATGTTGGTTTTAGAGGAAAAATTACCATTTCATATACTACCATTGCACTGCTCTTACAACTCCAGTATGACCATACACACTATACTTTCTGTTGGCCCATTGGTCATATGGTCAACCTGATTTTAATAATTGATCAAAACTCTGTCTGGATATACAAAGCTTGTTGGGACATTCTCAGCCTCTTGGACATAAGCAAGATTGGATATTCACTTCGTTCAAGACTGAAGATCTGTTTGCCTACTTGAGTCTTTATTTCAGATTGGATATTCACTTCGTTCAAGACTGAAGATCTGTTTGCCTACTTGAGTCTGTATTTCTTATGCAATGTAATTTTCTTTTTATTTGAGTCTAGGAATACATTGTACACCGAGTCGTACTGACAAATAGGCTATTCCCAAAATAGTTCAAAATGTTTTTAAAATGACCTATCAAATTGTTTACAAAAAGGTTTTCAAAAAGGTTTTCAAAAATCACCAAAACCTATTTTAAAAACCCTAACCTAACCCTGACAGAACTCGGCCAGAGTTCGGCCAGAGTTCGGCCAGAGTTCGGCCAGAGTTCGGTTGGTGGCCGTTTTGATTTTGAATTCTCTGGAACTTGGTCCTCCTGCAGTTGCGGATTTGACCGAGATTTGCTCATCGAGTTCTGCCCGAATTCTGCCCGAATTCTGACAGAGTTCTCCTTTTGGAAATCCTATAAATAGAGAAGTATTTCGATCATTTCAAATCACTCATTCACTTTCAATCTTCTCTCTATCTAAAAAGCTTTCTATCTTCCAAAGAGTTTTCTAGAGCTTTCATTTTCAGATCCTAAGCCAGTTACAATCCTCTAGTCGATTTGCCAGTACGGTACGGTCTAGAAGTTTCTGAGAGATTGTAATCAGAAGGCTTGATTGAAGAATACCTCTTCACATTTGAAGTTGGACGAGTTCTTCGTATCAAAGCTCGCGTTGTAGAAGTTGCAAGGACTTCGTAAGAAAACTTGCGGTTTTTCCTATAGTAGATTCAAACTGGTAGCAAGAGTTCTACAGACTGGATTAGTCCTCAACAGAGGGATACCAGTATACATCGCTGTCTTTGCGTTTGCTTTCTGAACTCTGCCTTTACTTTATTTTCATCTGTGATTATATACTATGATTGTGTTGCTAACTTTTTTAATTAGCATTATTCCGCTGCCAACTCTATTCACCCCCCCTCTAGAGTATTACGCTTTACTATATCGTTCCTACAATTGGTATCAGAGCGGGTGTTACAGGTAAAGCAAGGTAAAAGTGCTATTATTTATTCATTATTTATTAGATCACAGCACATCACATGGCTACTATAAAATTCACAAGTGAAGGTCAGGCCACAAATAAATCTCCTCTGTTTGATGGTACTAACTACACTTATTGAAAAACACGGATGAGTTTCTTCTTAAAGTCTCTTGATTTTGACTTATGGGCTATTGTTCTTGATGGCTATCAGAAGCCACCTCGTATAAATGTCGAGGGTGTTTTAGTTGAAAAACCCCAAAACAGTTATACAGAGGAAGAAAAGAAAAAGGCCAGTCTTGACGCACGTGCCATTAATGCTCTTTTTTGTGCCTTAGACAGAACATAATTTAACAGGGTATCTACATGCACAACGGCAAATGGTGTATGGAAGCTTCTCGAAGTTACACATGAAGGCACGACTCAAGTCAAGGAGTCAAAAGTCAGCAGACTTACTCAAGAGTACGAGGCGTTCAAAATAAAGCCAAATGAAACAGTCACACAAATGTTCGAGAGGTTCTTGGATGTTGTAAACCCTTTGTCCTCCTTAGACAAAGAATACAGTAACCACGAAAAGATTCGCAAACTCCTGCGAGCTCTCACCAAGAACTGGATTCCGAAGGCTACAGCTATCATTGAAGAAAACGACCTCACCACAATGTCACTTGAAGTACTCATGGGTAAGCTACTCACTCATGAACTGGATCTACAAGATTTTGAAGAGCCTGCACCAAAGGAGAAGACTATCGCCCTCAAGGCTCAGCATAGAAAAGCTGCTGAAGATGACTCAGACAGCAGTGGATCTGACGCTGAAGATCAAGCTCTCATAGCAAAGAAGTTCAAAAGATTCATGAGACATGAGAAGAGAGTCAAAGAGAACAACAACAACAACTGGTACCAAGAAGATGCTGTCTGCTATGGCTGCAAGAAGAAGGGACATATGAAGAAGGACTGTCCCATCAACTCATCATCGAGCAAGAAGAACAACAGGTATGAAAAAGGCAACCTGAAAAGATCAACGTCTCGGAAATACGCCAACACCAGCATATGGCATGAGAGTGAAGCTAGCGACTCAGAAGATGAACATTCAGAGGACGCTGCAAACATCTGCTTCATGGCAGTTGATCAGGTACCTACTGAACCTGTAGAAACATATGATGACTTTACCTTTGAGCAATTAGGAGATGCCTTCAGTGACCTGATGCTTGACTACAGGAAACTGCATAGTAAATATCAGACCGCTAAGAAGGTACTCAAAGAGTACAAAGGAGAAATAGGAAGACTTACCGACCTACTAGCTGAGGTTAGAACTAGTGTTAGTGAGTCTGGTGAGCTTTCCTCTATAAAGCTCTTATTACACGAGACTAAACAGTCATCCGAAGAGAAAGATAAGATTATAGACCAATTGAGAGAAGATCTTTCAAAAGAAAAGAAAAGTCTTCAATCTGCACAAATCAGAATAGAATCACTCACTTCTGATTATACTAAGTTATATGACACTTCCAAAAGGTTGGAAATTAGGTTAGGAAAACAGCCTGAGCCTGCTGCTTCCTATCCTAACACGTGTCACTTACCGAAAATTCGGAACATTCCCAAGCCAAATACTGTCAGACCAAACCATATAAAACCTTTACCCCAAAAGGTTAAGCCCAAACATGATCATAGGTATGCATTCTTCTATACTAGAAAACCTAAACCTACCAACCATGCACATCACTCTGCTTTCAACACTCAACATGCACAATGTCATTATTGTGGCCTTATTGGTCATATTTCATCTGCATGTAGAATGAGAAAGCTAGTTGATTTAAATGTTTATGCTTGGATACCTAAAGCTAACAATTCAGGACCCTACAAGAAATGGGTACCAAGAGTTTCATCTGCAAACTGTTTTGTAGGTGGAACACCCTTCACATGCTAGAAGCAAATGGATCCTCGACAGCGGTTGCTCACGGCATATGACCGGTGACGCTACTCTATTTGCAACACTGTCGAAGAAGAAGAAGGAAGGTTATGTTTCCTTCGGTAATAATTTGAAAGGGTATATTATTGGTATCGGTGATGTTGGTAAATCTTCCTATCCCGTGATTAAAGATGTCTGTCTGGTTACCGAGTTGAAACATAATCTGCTCAGCATAAGTCATCTAGCTGATCATGGTTATGGTATCAACTTTGGCAAAGACAAATGTACTATAGTTGATAGCTCAACTGGTAGTACTATCTTTGAAGGAATCAGGGAAGACAATATATATGTTTTCTATCTATTGGAAGAAGCTAACATTTCAGGTAGATGCTTAATGGCCAAAAGTGATGAGAGTCATTTATGGCATATGAGACTCGGTCATGCAAACATGGATACAATTTCAAGATTATCCACAAAAAAGTTAGTACGCGGTTTACCGGACATAACATTCAAGAAGGATTCGGTATGCAGCCAATGCGAAAAGAACAAGGCTACCAGATCCACATTCAAGTCTGTAAACGCAGTATGTACTACTAGACCTCTACAATTGCTACACATAGATTTATTCGGTCCTAGCAGAGTTGCTAGCCTCGGAGGTAAATTATATGCATTTGTAATTGTAGATGATTTTTCTAGATACACGTGGGTATATTTTCTTGACACGCAAGAATGACGCATTATCCGAATTTGTTGCCTTTTGCAAGAAAGTACAAAATGAAAAAGGTTACATGATCACTCGTATTAGAAGCGATCATGGAGGCGAATTCGAGAATGCTGATTTCGAGCAATTTTATGACACACACGATTTTATACACGAGTTCTCCTGCCCTAGAACTCCACAACAAAATGGAGTTGTGGAACGTAAGAACAGAACTCTAACCGAAATGGCCAGAGTAATGTTAAATCAATTTAGCCTACCCAAATACTTCTGGGCTGAAGCTGTCAATACAGCTTGCTTTGTGCTCAATAGAGTTCTAATTCGACCCAAATCGAAGAAGACTCCATTTGAGTTATGGTTTGATAGAATTCCTTCACTTTCATATTTTAAGATTTTTGGCTGTAAGTGCTTTATTCTTAATACTAAAGACAATTTGGGAAAGTTTGACGAAAAGGCCGATGAAGGTATATTTTTAGGTTATGCGGCCAAGAGCAAAGGATACAGAGTCTTCAACAAACGTACCATGATCATCGAAGAGTCAATCAACGTCACTTTTGATGAAATGAACCAAATGACACTCGATGACAGTGATGAAGATCTGCCTACATCAAGCTCAACATCAGCTGAACCTGAACCAAGCTCTGCACAAGCTGAACCCCCTAGAGGAGATCCAGGAACCAGCTACCTACAGAGTCTACCGAAAAGGTTAAAATTCACAGCTGATCATCCACAAGATTTGGTAATTGGTGACATTACTAAAGGAGTAAGCACTCGATCATCCAGTAGAGATATTATTTCTAGTGTTGCATTTATTTCACAGCTAGAACCTAAATCTATTGATGAAGCATGTAGTGATAGTTTCTGGATAGATGCCATACAAGAGGAATTGAATCAATTCGAACGGAATCAAGTTTGGGAACTTGTTTCCAAGCCTATTGATCATCCGGTCATTGGCACCCGTTGGGTATTCCGAAACAAACTGAATGAGGATGGTTTAGTAACTCGTAACAAGGCTCGACTCGTAGCTCAAGGATATAATCAAGAAGAGGGTATCGACTACGATGAGACTTATGCCCCAGTTGCGAGATTAGAATCCATTCGTATGTTATGTGCATTTGCATGTTTTCATGATTTCAAACTTTTTCAAATGGATGTAAAAAGTGCTTTTCTAAATGGATTTATAAAAGAAGAAGTTTTTGTAGCACAACCTCCGGGTTTCACGGATTTCAAAAATCCTGACCATGTTTTCAAGTTGAAGAAAGCCTTATACGGTTTGAAACAAGCCCCTCGTGCTTGGTATGATCGTCTAAGCTCTTTTCTACTTGACAACGATTTTACAAAAGGAAAGGTTGACACTACACTTTTTATTAAATCTTTTAATGGCAAGCTGCTTTTAATTCAGATCTATGTTGATGATATCATATTTGGATCCACTGATGAATCTCTTTGTCAAGAATTCTCTAAGTGTATACAGAATGAGTTTGAGATGAGCATGATGGGAGAGCTGAAATTCTTTCTCGGATTGCAAATCAAACAAACCGACAATGGGACGTTCATTAATCAAGCCAAGTACACAAAAGATTTACTAAAGAAGTTTGATCTGGACAATGTCAAACCTATTGGCACTCCGATGGCAACTTCAACAAAGCTTGATTCTGACGAACAAGGCAAGCCAGTCGACACACGTAAGTATCGAGGTATGATTGGTAGTTTACTTTACTTAACTGCTAGTCGTCCAGATATAATGTTTAGTGTTTGCTTGTGTGCACGTTTTCAAGCTAACCCAAAGGAATCACATCTGTCCGCAGTTAAGCGTATCTTCCGATACCTTAAAGGCACTTCTTCTGTCGGCTTGTGGTATCCCAAATCCAAATCCTTTGACCTTATTGGTTATTCGGATGCAGATTTTGCTGGATGCAAGGTTGATAGAAAAAGTACTAGCGGTACATGTCATTTCTTAGGCAAGGCTCTAGTCTCTTGGTTTAGTAAAAAGCAAAATTCTGTAGCCTTATCAACAACAGAGGCTGAGTACATCGCCGCAAGACGTTGTTGTGCTCAGATTTTGTGGATGAAACAAACCTTAGAAGACTTTAATTTATTTTACACACATATTTCCATTTTCTGTGATAACACTAGCACCATTAATTTGACTAAGAATCCTGTATGTCACTCTCGTACTAAACATATCGAGGTTCGGCATCATTTTCTTAGAGATCATCATCAAAATGGAGATATAAACCTTGTATACATAGATACTGATAATCAATTAGCTGACATCTTCACTAAACCTCTAGCGGAAGATCGCTTCAATTATTTACGTCGAGAATTAGGAATTTTGGACGTCAATAATATTAATTGATGTTATTTTATGATTGTATATCATTATGCAAAAACTGTGTTAGAGACAAGCTAATAAAGAGTCTGTCTGTCACCACAACTACGGTTGAAGCGAAGCGGTATTTATGAGTTCCCCGGTGAACCTCCGCCAGCTGGGACAGTACTCCTACAGCTAATCTGAGACAGCTGCTGTGTAACGATATTTAACTCATAAAATATTATTAATTATGTTATTTGAAAGCTAAAATAACTAATCTTTGAATTAAATATTTGAAACGAGTCAATGAAAAAGAAGTAGCAAAATCAACTTGAAAGAACCCTAGGCGAATTCGGCCAGAACTCTGACCGAATTCGGCCCGAGTTCGGTTGAGGGTATCTGCGTATATATCCAGAACCCGAGAGCTCCTTCTCTTCCATTGCTTCCATATTTCCAACCAGCAGCTACAGCCGCCCGAAAATCCTCCAAACCCTAGGTATTCACCAACCCATTGCTCCCTATCTACTTGGTGAAATCCTTCCAAACTTTGGAATCGTGCGGAGATCATCCTTCTCTACAACATATCTAATTTTTGTGAGGTATAACTCTCTCTTTCTCCACTTTCAAATTTGTGCTTATTTATTTCAATGGCACCTAGATTTAATCCGTCTAAGAGAAAGAAGACTACTCCTAGTGAGGAAGGGTCCTCTTCGAATCCTCATACGGATTCTTTGTTTTCGCCAGTCCAAAAGAGCGACGGTGCTTTCGATGGGTTTTTCTTTCAAACCCTCGATCAAGCTTTATTATGGTACGGTGACTTTTCCACCCGATCCATATGCAGCGGCGCTCCGGTTAAATGGACGGTATTTTCTGACCATCGTCACTTATTTGAGGCATTAGGGTTACATTTGCTTGTTAAACTGTGCTTCCCAATTGCTACTAATGCCATTAGATTATTCTATTGCAATCTCGTAGTTAACACTTTTGACGTGAGCACACGTGTTGGAGGCATAGATATTGAGTTCAATGATGTCCTCCTAGCGGAGATTCTTGGGATTCCCAATGAAGGTGAACCGCTAGTTGATATCACGGAATTCGAGTTTTCCGAAGGCACTACACTCACGAGTTTCAAAACGGAACTTTGTGCACCTGACAGAGTACGTTCTGGAAAGTTTAAGGCTAACAACCTTAACTTGTTTAACTACGAATTGCATCGCATCATCTACTCTACTCTACTTCCTAAATCTACTTCCAAGGATGATGTGACTTCGATTGAGCTGTCCGCTATGTATCATCTTATCAAGGGGATTCCTTTTTCCGTCCCCAAGACTATTATTCAAATGATGGGACGTTGTTGTACAAGAGATCGAAATCTCTCTTACGTGATGATTCTCCCTCGTATCTTTCAGCGCTTCGACATCGATCTATCGACTTGTACTCAGGACTCTGAGCCCAAGTTACTCCAGCTTTCTCGTCGCAGCCGGACTGCTTCAGCTACACCTCCTGCTCCTCCTACTGCACCATCTCCACCACATCAGCCGTATGCCATGACTTTTGAGGGCATACATCAGCACCTATCTGCTTTGCACGTCTCGATGACGGACATGGCTCGCGAGCGTGAGTTCCGTGATGTCACCCGTTACCAGGCGATGGCAAACTCCTTGGCCGATCTGCGTTTTGCACAGACTGGTCACTCTGCCGCTTCCATCCCTCGAGATCCAGCTTTTTTGGGTTACCGCTGTGAGGATGAGGCTGTCCATGCCTACTTCCAGCCCGGTAACGCCTATGATTGGTATCGTGCTCCTCGAGATTATGTTGGCGAGTTCTATGTTGGCGCCCCTACTCATCCTACTGGCGCTGGTACTTCTGGTGCTGGTACTTCCGGTCATGCTGGCCGTGCTGCTGATGATATTGATGAGGATAGTGATGATGAGATCTGATCTGATTACTAGTGACATTCTACTGTATACTTGGAAATGCTCCGACATTCCAAGTTTTTATCATTTACTTTTTGATTAGTACTTTGTAGTTTGCTATCAGTATTTCTTTTATTTGAGTCTAGGAATACATTGTACACCGAGTCGTACTGGCAAATAGGCTATTCCCAAAATAGTTCAAAATATTTTTAAAATGACCTATCAAATTGTTTACAAAAAGGTTTTCAAAAAGGTTTTCAAAAATCACCAAAACCTATTTTAAAAACCCTAACCTAACCCTGACAGAACTCGGCCAGAGTTCGGCCAGAGTTCGGTTGGTGGCCGTTTTGATTTTGAATTCTCTGGAACTTGGTCCTCCTGCAGTTGCGGATTTGACCGAGATTTGCTCATCGAGTTCTGTCCGAATTCTGCCCGAATTCTGACAGAGTTCTCCCTTTGGAAATCCTATAAATAGAGAAGTATTTCGATCATTTCAAATCACTCATTCACTTTCAATCTTCTCTCTATCTAAAAAGCTTTCTATCTTCCAAAGAGTTTTCTAGAGCTTTCATTTTCAGATCCCAAGCCAGTTACAATCCTCTAGTCGATTTGCCAGTACGGTACGGTCTAGAAGTTTCTGAGAGATTGTAATCAGAAGGCTTGATTGAAGAATACCTCTTCACATTTAAAGTTGGACGAGTTCTTCGTATCAAAGCTCGCGTTGTAGAAGTTGCAAGGACTTCGTAAGAAAACTTGCGGTTTTTCCTATAGTGGATTCAAACTGGTAGCAAGAGTTCTACCGACTGGATTAGTCCTCAACAGAGGGATACTAGTATACATCGCTGTCTTTGCGTTTGCTTTCTGAACTCTGCCTTTACTTTATTTTCATCTGTGATTATATACTGTGATTGTGTTGCTAACTTTTTTAATTAGCATTATTCTGCTGCCAACTCTATTCACCCCCCCTCTAGAGTATTACGCTTTACTATATCGTTCCTACACTTTCTACTTTCAACGGCTGTGGCCCTTCTTTTTATCTGTTTTCATTAACCTCATTGATACAAAATTGCCCCCAATCTTCCTTTCTAACCCTACTATTGCAAGTCACAAAATTGACCATCTATTGATATTGCAAGTCGTAGGTTCCTTGCATCTGCAGCAAACTCTGGCCAATGAACTTTGAATGAATCCTATTGGTCCGAGTCACAAGGATATCTCATTATATTTCCATCATTCTTTGCCTTTTGGTGCCAAGTCATAGCCTCTCCAATCCAAGGAATGCTAAAGAATCTTTTTAGCCTCAGAATCAAGGGAAAATATTTGACAAACTTTGCAGGTTCTTTCTTGAAATTCTTTTTTGTTTCTATATCATTTTCAACCATAAGTTTATACCGACTCATTTCACATTTCGGACATATATGGAGATGTTCATATTCCTTACGGTACATGATGCATCCATTCCTACATGCATGGATGGTTTCACATTCCATTCCTAAGTCTTTAATCATGTTCTTCATATTAGGATTATTTTTTTGGAAGATTGCAATTTTCTGTGAGCAGGCCCTTTAGCCACCATAGTATTGCAGTTACACTTGTGCCTGTCTACCCATACCATGTATTTAAATTTTGTAGCTCAATAATGGTAGACAATATGGTTTTTCCCTTAGGGCAACCCGGATATAGAGGTTCTGATGCCATATCCCTTAACTTTTTGTATTTTTTGGTCTCTTGCATCCCTAGCTCAACAGTTGTGTCATCTCCCTCGTCATCTTCATTTGTTTCACTCACATCAGCTTGTAAATGCTCAGCCTCCTTGGTATGAATATTATATACATCGTCAATGAGATCCTCTAGTCTAGGAAAGGTTGATCCTTCACTTGAAGCTTCTCCAATTGGGTTAGCCATTATTAGCACATTCCTACCTAAATCTCTTGCCTTTTCTCCATGATGCTTCCATACCACGTAACTTTGGTACATGCCGTTCTTCAACAAATGAAGGCTAATCTCATCGAGATATATGTGTCCCTTCGAATTCTTACAATGCTTACATGGATATGGAAATTGTGTTTGTCTGGTTGCATTCTCCTTAACAAAATTCAGAAACTATTCAACACCTTTGATATAACTTGTGCCACCCATTTTTCTCATCCATGATTTTTCCAAAGTTATTTTTATTTGTAGTATAGCTGCCCAATCCCTACAAAATACAATCATTTACCAAGTGAAGTTGAAAATAAAAATAATATGAAATTGAAACTAAGAAAAAAATTCATGTTATTATAATATGTGATAACAAATAGAACAATCTGAAACAAAAACTAAGAAAGTTATTGATATAATGCATATTCATGACATGGAGTACCCAAAGAAATTACCAAAATAAAAAATTGAGAATACAATAAGTAGTATGTATGTGGTACATACCCGGGAGTACCTAAAGGGTAGCAATAGTACGTACCAAGTATTAGGTATACCTTCCTAAATGGAGTACTCGTGATTCATAGGTTTCTTCCATTCATCTCCATTAAGGCTCTCATTCTGTAATATTAGCAATCTTATTTATCCCTCCACTTGATAGAGTGGAAAATACACGTACATTATAATATGTCCAGCTATTTGATTAAACCAAACTGATGTTTGAATGTCTTAAAAATGCTATATATACATATAGTATGAAGGAATGGTCCTTTCATTACCACTTCAAAGAAATAAGGACATAACAGGTAAAGATGGCTACCTACTACAACTGACACCACTGGAAACTTTTTTACTTAATTAAAATTCTTCTTGAGAGCACAGAGAGAGGAAAAAATATATGCTAATCTCGTCTATATTATTCTTTAATATATTTAGCAAACCAAGAATTGCTTAAAAGGAATTTCTAAAGTGCCCAAAGGGAAGGTTCTGGCTATGCATGAACCATTCAAATTATCTGGTGAAACTCCTTCCTAACCAACAAACCAATTCATAACTCAATATATAGTGTATACGGCTATAAAGTGTTTAGAGCAAGGTTCAAAGTATCGGTATCAGAATCGGTATCGGACCATTCCTATGTGTATCGGGATCGACAGGATCGACAGTAACGGAGGATTCGAATCGGGTATCGAATTTTTTGGTATCGGAAAGAAAATAATTATTAATAAATTATTAACATTTTAGAAAATATATTTTATACCTTTAGGCATAATTTTAATATTTTTCAGTATTGTTTCTTAGTAGTTTTGAAATTGAATAAAATAGTAGTCACCCTTACCGATTGATTTACATATGATAGATAAGTTTTCTTCTTTTACATGCATTTATAACCTTTCTGGGCTTTTACACCCTTGTTGATTGGTTTTTTTGTTCAATTTTCTATGCCGAATTGACCGAAAAAGAGACCCGCAATGTCAGTATCGGGCATCGGTCCATATCAGATGCGGACATGCCAAACCATATCGGTACCGGCCATATCAGATCGGTATCGACCGATACCGTGAACTATGGTTCAGAGTCCCTATACTATTTAGGAAAACACATGCAGCCTCCATGCTATCACTACGATGGAACAACTAGAGTTATGTGATGGAGGGTTTAATCATTCTTTCGACATTGGTTTGACTCTCTTCAAATCCAAGCCAAAAGTTTCAGCAAGTTTGGTTTTAAGTTTCAGGTTCCACATATATTCCCCTATTAGTCTTTAAATAAAGAGAGAAAGTATATGGTGCATATATGTTAGTTATTAATAGGTTCATGGCTTAAATGTTTACCCCTTGCTAGTGAACTTACATGGTGGATTATGCATCCATCTATTCTTTTGTAACTCTTTACATGAACTGGATTCTAAATTTGAGGAATTATAATAGCTGGAAGTTTAATAGTAGTCCGACCAAAGAAACAAAAATGTTTAGTTGTCAAGAAAGTTGTTACTTTATTTGTTCTTTATTTATTTTTTATTTAATTTCAAATTTTTCTTTTCTAATGTATACAAAAATGTAATTTTGCTTCAAATCCAAAAAAAATCCCTTTTTAATATAGGTCATAAATTAGGCATTGGATAAAGGCAAGATGCCCATTTTCTAGTAAATGATTCAAATCATTTTATTGATAAGTATGCGGTAATTACTAACTATTCATTGTTCAAATTCTCATACATTGGGTTAACTAATGATTGATTTGATACATTTAGGGAATGGAGTATACAATATATAGGAAATGGTGAAAGTTTTCACGATAGGGAACTAAACTACTAATTGTATAAAGCTATAAAATATACAAGTGTAACTTATAAAAGTCTTATACAATTACATAACTCTAAGCAAGGATCAATTAACTTGTAACTTGAACAATCATGATACTATATAAAAAGAAACAAGTCTCCAACACTAGATAAATTTTCTAACAAGTAAAGGAAAGATAGATCAACGTGGAGAAAGTAAAAGTAAACTGGTAGGCAATTTCCTCTGTTGAAGTTATTCAATCACATCCCTTCCCTAATCTAAAAAATCAGAAGTGTGTGCTTAGCCCTGCTAATTTGATTGGCTTGGATTTGAGAGTTTGGAAAATTGTGGAAAGATACGTTCATGATTTGGAATAGGAACAATATTTCGGGAACACTTACAAGATATCCTAACAGAAACTTCTATAAGGCAATATAAGAGCATTTTACCAAGCTGGAATTTATTTTCCTTTAGATACCAAGCATGTTATCTAACCACACAGAGAAAATTAACAACTATAGGAGGTATGCATATGCATAATCAATTTTACAGAAGCAACACAATGTTGTTTGCAAACAAACCAAAAACAAAAATGCAACGGAAACATTAACAAAATAAGATTTACCTAATGGAATTAGAAGGAATCAATAATTATATATATAAATAGAGAGCAAACCTTACGTTAATATCCAAACGATGTACGAAGTAACTCGAAAAAGGAACAAAAATGGTGATTGTGCTCCACTCGCTTCCACCTGTACACTGCAAAAATCTGTCTTTATCTTACTTATGTCCAAATCATTTTTTTCATATATTTCAAGAAAGGAAAATGGCAAACAAACGAATTTGATTCCATTCACTTTGAGAGTAGTCTGTTCCAAGCAAAATAACATGAAAAAAAATCATGCTCCACTCGCTGGCTTATATTCCAAGCAGTGGAATTTTAACCCATCAAATTTTTTAGGGTTTCAAAATAATATAACAAAGAGGCATTTTAACCCAACAATGGCTTGGAAAAAAATGTTCTTCCACTACAATGGCTTGGAAAAAATGCTCTTCCACGAGAGTGGCTTAGAATGTTTTTAACCCATCTAAGAACTCTGCAACATAACGAAGCCGACAATGGCTTGTAAAAAAAAAGTTCTTCCACACGATATATAACAAAGAGGCATTTTAACCCATCAATTTTTTAGGGTTTAAAAATAATAAAGGAATACAAATACCTTAGGTGTGCGAGGACGGCGAGATGAGGGAGGAGAGAAAGCCGTGATCCGATGGCAAGATGACTCAGACCCGACGGGAAGGAGAGAATAGGACGGTTGAGGATGGAAAGAAGCAATGGCTTTCCCGACGTTGATGGATAGAAGAGGACACCGATGGCCGCCAGAGAAGCAATGGTTTTCCGCATGGTTTTCAATTCCCGCCAGCGGTTTGGAGAGGAGGCATTACAAATAAGAGAGAAGGGTTTGTGTGCCAGATTGGAAGAAAAGGGGCTGATGCTTTGTTAAGGTCACGTGATATCACGTGAATTGAATTTTTACACATTTGGAACGATTTTGGAATGGTTTATGTGTGTTACAAAATAAATAATTTCTATTAAAAATAATAACATAATATTTGGAACATTTTTATATTTCGGCACAGTTTTATTTCGTTCCAAAACCTAGGCACGCTAAATAAGTGTTCCACATTGAAATACGTCTAGTGTTCATAATTAGCTATTTTGGTGTAGTGAACTCTTACATTGAGTCCAGACTAATTCATTCTCAATACATAGATTGAATCTACTCAATCCTCAAATTTACTTAATCGTCAATCATAAGTCCGACCAATCCTCAAATTTACCTTTGCATCGAACCACAAGTCGAAGCAATCTAAATTGCCACGTTTTGATCTCCCGAGCTCGATCATTCCCTCTGGACATGAATCACTATGTCAGCACTCATACGGAACGATCGTCCCAAATTTGACGTGACGCATGTGTGAGGCTGAAGTTGCGCTCGCGCAAAACAAGGACGTCGACGTTGTGGTTATCCTCGAAGAAATCAAGACACGATTATTTTCATCCAGGTATTCATTTCAATCAAAATCCCAAGTATCGCATCCATCCAATACAATAACACTTTACACGATCATCATTCTCCGAATCAGAGTACCTCCGAGTTATCATACATCGATCTTTGATACGCTTCAATACCATCGATGATATACGTAACCTGACGATATTCATTTGCAACGAATTTTGAGTCATACAACTGATGCTATCATCCGAATTGGATATACCATAATCTCCTCGATATTCAAGATCAAGATTCGATCAATAATCCCCAAACTATTCACATGCTAAATTCGTTCAAAACTATAATCATATATGTTCATCCATCTATCTTCAGTCATCGAGCAACATATTTTCTCAAAACGCATCGATCTATGCTAACTCAAATCATCGAGCAATGTCTATTCCAATCCTTAGAGTCATTCTCAAATATTTGAATCATTTCTATGCATGCTATCATCCCATCATGCTAACTTTTTGTATACGATTCATATCGATTTCCTCAATCGATCCATCCGTTCGTACACCTTAACTTTTTCTCGATTCAATCTACCTACTTAATCATATTCACAATTCATACGTGCGCAATTCAAATCTCGTGTGTGTCATTTCTAGTTTTTTTGAACAAACTCGTCATAAACTTTAAGATTACAACTTACTCAATGATACTCAATCTAAGGCTTTGCATACATGTGACACTTGCTGATAGACTCATTGGCACCCTGTATCCTCAATCGATCGACATCCCCGAGGCTATCCCATACACCATTCAGTGATGAAGTCATTCGATAAATCCTCAAAACTATTATTCGATTCACAATCAATTTCTTCGAATCTCCATTCGAACCATTCCTCAATTTTAAGTACGTTCCATCTATATCGCATTGACGATATCGTCTTACGATAACACCTCTATCGCAACTAACCAATAATTTTATGAATTGAGTCTAACTCATTCTTGTCCGACATAATTTGAATCCCGTATACGACTTTTCTAATGTCAACACAATCTTGGTGTATATGCCCAGCCCGACTTAGCCAACTGTGCTTTACGTGAACCATCTTTTGTTTTTATCGAAAACTATTCTCATACGAATTGTAAATAACATAGACTTATTGTATGGACATTCCGCTGAACATTGAGAGAGCGCGCGCTAATGATATCAATCGCGGAGTCAACGTCAGAGTTTGCGGAAACAACATCAAAGTTAAAGAATTCAATCAAAAGTTCAAGGACGTAAAGCCGTGCTCTGATACCATTATGTCACGTCCCGGTCATGTAGGACCGATCGTCCTCGCTAAGGCATGATAACGCGTGAGCCTAGATTGCGCTCATACAAGACAGGTTCCATAATGGTCGATTACAGGCTAAGCGAGGGGGTCGTCGCACAGATGTCCCAAACAGAAACATTGAATAATACCAGCAAAAACTTGAAGCAAAACACAAGTCATTCAAAAATGCTCTTTATTGATCTTACAACAAGGATTACAATGTGGCACGAGGCCATGATTACAATCACTCAGTCTCACGCTTCTCACAATACAAGTCACTCTGCTCTCTCTCATCTCTTAATACATTTTGACGAGCTAGCAAATGCTTCAGATAGGCGATGTCTATATATTATGTCCTGTATAAGTCCAGACTCTATGCGGCCGTAAGCCTCGAAATGCCAAGGAACTCCGTACCTCGACGCATCCAAGCGAGCTCCGCACCAACGAGCTTCTACCTGCACCTGCACATAAAAACTGTGCCAGTACTCAACTATACTGGTGGAGTGAGCTCCTCGCCCACCCATACAAAACCAATACGTTTATTTACTTTGGGCAACATATCCTTTTACGATTGTTTATCTATTCTTATCTTAGGATCAATTTTAGGACATAAACTCTTGGCCTATTTTGTGTCTCTAGACCATCACCATGCCTTGCACCAATAACTTACTTATATTTTGCCTCTAGACCTTCTCGTGCCAACAACGTCATCTTATCGACTCATGCTTGCCTTTCGGCCCATATTTGGTACGCAACAACTTGGTCGTGCCATAAATCCCTTTGTATAACATAATCGAGACAGCGCCTCGCTACTTAGTAACTTGCATATACTTGTGTCATAACAACATGGTCGTGCTATAACATATCGAGGCTGTGCCTCACAATTCAATATGAGTTAACCGAACTTGTCCTACGGCCCTTATTGACTTAACTCGAAAGTGCTCAATTCCAACTAATGCAACTCTATGTCGATGACTTATTACTCGACGCCACATCTCGTGCCGAAGCACGAGTCCATACTATAGCCAATTCTTAGACCAAAATGGTGTTGCAACAGTGCACACCTTCTTAACTCAATCGTGTTGTGCTTATACTTTCTTTTAATTCGACTGACATCGTGCATGCAGATTACCGCTCAGCAGGCCAACTTATCTATATGAAAGTTACTGGCATTAATTAGCTATCGTGGACATTACTCGGGTAGGCAAGTGTAGGCGCTCAAAATATCTGTCTCTCTTAAGCACCTAACACTCTTAGGCGCCCATTGTCTCTTAGGCGCCTAACTCTCCTAGGCACCCATTGTTTCTTAAGAGTTCTGTTCTTCTAGGCTCCTTATGCATTCAGACGCCCATCCCTATGAGGTGCCCTAACCTATTTAGGTACCTACTGCTATTAGGCGCTCAAACTTTTCTAGGCGCCTACTTCCTTGGGCGCCTTTCTCAAAGTATTCAGTTCCCTGCTGACGTATTAATCTGCCATGCATACTGAACGTGGTGTACTAGTTCGAATTTCCTGAAGAACATGTCCATCACTTGGCCACGACCACACACCTATTTCGCATAGGCGCCACATGTCAAAGGCACCATTTCTTAAAAATGGTGCCCATTGGCTTAGGCGCATATCCAGAAAAGATGCACCTACTTGGGATAACTGTCAGGTGGTTATCTCTTGGCTCTATAAATAGAGCTCTATTCCTTCAACGTAGAGACACAGAGAGGAGGGGTATAGTTTGAGCAGTCATCGCACTTTCATCCTATTTAAACATCAATTCTCAAGAGCAAGTTCTTCAACCGTTAATCGAAGCAGACGTTTTGTCGATACTTCTACACGGCCGAGCCATACAGAAGATTCATCATCAACAGAAGCTCCGAGACACAGTGACAAGCTTGCTTCCATCCACAGTCGTCTCGTCAAAGGGACAAAGCGATCGTCAATCAGACCGGACTCCTACTGTTGTACTTCCCCAGAATTCATTGTACTTATGTACGATTCTTTAAAATTTGTAATAAAAATACTTTTTGTTTTTTGCAAACAAAATAACGACTCTGCTGGGGACGACCTTCTTCTTCAATGAGAAGGTAACAACTCAAGGTGATTCATCATCGATTAGCTCTAAGAAAGGAACGTTGGTCGTTAAATTCGACCAAACAGCGTTCAAAAAGATGCTAAGTACTCTTGGTGCTAAGTGCGCCCCTGTTTATGCAAATATGGTGCATACAGATACTGTGACTAAAGCTAGATGCACTGTACAAGTGCAGAACCACTTTCTGAAGAGGCGCTTCGAATGGGCCTGCTAGTGCACCACAAGGAGATAGGCGCCCACTTGAGGGCACCCATTCTCTTAAGACCACTGATCTACCTCTGCTGTGATGCCCAAATCTTTGGACGCATCATCTGGAGATAGGTGCCTACTTAAGGGCATCCATTTTCACAAATCTGCCTCTGCAGTAATGCCTAAATATATGGATGCATCATTTGGAGATTGGCGCCCGCTTGAGGGCGCCCATTCTCTCAAATCTACTATCCCTAATTCTTCTGTGGGAGATGCACCACAGAGAGATATGCTCCCACTTGAGGGCACGAATTCTCTTCCATCTATTTTGCCAAATCCTGAATCTTTCAGCAAAGGCCCTACGGCTGCTCAAAGGTGCCGTATCAGACGCACTGAGAGATTGTGCACGCGACAAAAGGGGATGCATCCTACCCCTCATTTGAATGAAAAACTTCAACATGCGTATAAGTCATAATACACGAGGAAAACTCTAAGTGCAACAGACTGAAATGATAGTTGATACTGATATGCGTACCTATCTTGCCAGGTGCCAAGCCCAACTTAACCAGAAAGTGTGCCCCATTGTTGTGCAAGGAATAGCACCTATAAGTTCTGGGCGCCCAAAATTCTCTGCCAATGTGAATCATGTTCAAAGGGTGACACCTACTACTTCAAAGCACCGAAGAATGAGTGCTAAAAATCCTCTAACTTATGCCGCTGAATTAGGCGCTTCCTTATACCTTCAATGAACCAACAAGGCTAGGAACAGGCCACGGCTTCCTTCTTCTACTAAGAAAATAGACCTCCGTGATCTAATTTCTCAAAAATGGAAGGCCGTATCCCCATCTCCACCAGTAATATATTATTGCAGCTCATATCAGATTACAATAGGTGATGTTGCAAAATAGCCAAATGGTCAGTGTTTGATCGTCTTACTTTGACCCATAATGTTAAGGTATCTTCAGAAGATGAGTCAGTATATTCCTCTGTTAACATGACAACTCATCGCTCTCAAGAGGCTGGAGGTAGCCCAAGACATTTTTCGTCTCGGACCCGTACTCATAGACCCCCGGTTCATACTCATCTCATATTTGATGGGGCTATCGACACACCAGATCAAGGAGTCGAGCTATAATCGGTCAAAAGAATCTTCCCATTTCTTATCCTGGGGACAGCTCTTTACACGATTTTGACGCCGCCAACGAGAGTTCTGAGTAGACTATCTCTTCTTCAATAGCCAGAGAGGTGACTGCGTATGCCATTACAGAAGATCAGGATGGTTCCAGTTCTGCTAGCCAGGAGCAATGAATCGTCGTGCTAGAAGATAAATAAAAAACGATGGCCGAAATGGTGGCAAGCATGCACACCATAATTATGGCTCAACACACGGTTCCACCGGTTGTGAATACAACCAAGAACCTATATCGGCTTCTGCTCCTGTCAATATTAGTTTGGGGGTACAGTCTCCTCATATCGTCTCCATACTAGTACAGGTTACTCCAAGTTAGTCTGGGCTGGGGGTCGTACTTATCATGTAGTCCCTCCTCCTAACACATCCAATCAATCTACAACTCTGCAACTGTCGGAAGACACTAACGAGTCTGTGAAACTCTTGCGTTCTCAATTTGAAGCCTTCAAGAAAAAAGAGGGCCTGCAGAAGCTTGGTATCTAACAACTATACCCTATTGAGTGGAAAGTGGTGTAGTTTCTACCCATGTATAAGCCTCCTACTATAATGTTGTTTGATGGCAGTATATCTCTGAATCAATATCTCGATCACTTTGAGATAATGATCGACCAGCTTCAACCTAATGTTGCTCTCCTCACAGGAGTCGTTGTTGAGTATTTGAAAGGAGTAGCCTACGACTGGTATCATAGCCTGCCGGATGGGTGCATTACTTCTTTTACAGTTCTGAAATAGATGTTCTTGGAGCGCTTCTACGAAGGAACAAACGACATGACTATGTCGGCTTTGATCAAGATCAAGCAAAGGCCTAACGAAATCGTGGATCTTTTTATTGAGCGTTACCGTCGCGAAGCACTCAAAATGCCTTTGGGAACTCTTGATGCATTAACTATAGACACATGCAAATCAAACTTGTTACCTATAGTTCAAATGTGGATGGGTTCCACTCAATTTCAATATTGGCCTTCCTTCATAATAAGTGCCAGAGCAGCTGAGGAAAGCGCTGACAAATTCAAACAGTTAGGCATCCAGATGCCTAATCTCGACAAAGATGAACAACAAACAACTAGTAGTGGAGGTCGCCAGAACAACCGCAAAGGCAAAGAGACTTTGGCTATTAATCTCAAAGGCAAAGAAGCTCTGGCTGTCAACATAAGTCAGCCAACGCCTACCCCAATAATACCACCACCAAGGGCACCACATCCGAAAGAAGAATATTCCTTCGACGAGGATGATATCATGAGCATCTTCGACTGCCTAATCTAAAGTAATAAACTTCAGTTGTCGGATGCAAAATGGCCAGAAGAAGTCGGTAAGACTGACCATCCTAAATATTGTGTCTATCACAGGTTTATTGGACATCCGACTCGAGCATGATACGTGCTCAAAGGAAAGATCCAAGAGATGGTCAAGTCTGGCGTAATTACTCTCCAGCAAGACTAAAAGATTGTGATGGCTAACGTCATCTCTCTATAATTTAGCGATTTTTTGGTTCAATTTGTACAGGATGGTGTTGTCCCTATTCTGAGAACTACTATAGAGATTGTAAATCTCCCACCTGCACGAACTGATGGTCTGGTTCCTCTTTCTACTGAAAAAGAAAAAATCATGTGGATCCATCCAGACTTGGTGTCAGACTTTGTAGCACCATCTTTCGCCACAAAGTCCAAGAAAGCAACCAAGTACAAGTCTTGTCATGTGATTTCATTGGGTGAACATTGCCTTCCACCCTTAACTGCTACCTTCAACTCGGCGGCAGATTCTTCTTCTCTTTCCTCTCCTTCTGAGATAGCACTGTCAAAGCCAGAAGCCAAATATCAACCAGCTTTCCATCTGTATAGTCCACAGTCTAGTGAACTAATGACAAAGATGGAATATGACTTACAAAAGGCCCCCGGCTTGAATAATGGAAAGGGTTCTCTAGTACCCCTTTCTCTCTGTCTTCTACATAACCAATCTCGTGTCGGCTTAGGTTTTTGGACGAACTCTTCATCCTTCCAGAAGAAACGTTCTAAAACCAAAATTTGCATAAAAAAATGTAACATTGTGTCTTTTGAACCTGTCTCCGAAGAAGAAGCTTTAACCGGTACTAGGTCTCGAAGAATCTACTTGCGGGATTATTCAGAAGGTCAAGAGAACTCTACTCCAATTCCGAAGGCTATTCCAGCATCATCTTCTTCCCCTGACGTGAATATTCCGTCTGCTTCATCACCTTTAGGAGAACAGACTCTTCATAAACCAATAACAACAGACAAGGGAAAACAGACAGTCTGCTTCGATAAAGTATTGAAGAAGACTCCATCGATTGGGCTGGAGAAACCATATATCTTTGATATATTGGCTTAACTAGCGAATACTCCAGTAAGACTGTCAATCTTTCAACTCTTACGTCTCTCAAAAGAAACTCGAGAAATATTGGGTGAAGCATTGATACGAGCTGATACTTGTCGGGCACTCCTTAAAAAGCCGAAAGAAGAACCTACTACATGTTTGCATTGTCATAGCATATTAGAGCTGATGCCCAACATTACTTTTACGTAAGATGATATGCTGTTAGAAGATAATCGTCATGATCGTCCTCTCTATTTCACAGGATATGTCGGTACTATGAAGGTTGATCGCATCTTGATCGACCCAGGGTCTGCACTCAGTATCATGCCAAAGAATCTATTGGATGCTCTGAAGATCCCTGTGCATAATCTGTCCACAACTATCATGACAATCCTGGGATTTAATTTTGGCAGAAGCGAACCCTTGGGAAAGATTCGCCTGAAACTTAAAATATGTAATCTTCGCACAAATGTGACCTTCTACCTGATTGATAATCATGGCTCCTATAATGCTTTGCTCGGAAGACCATTCCTGTACGAGCATAACATTGTACCATCTGTTCTCCACCAATGCTTTAAGTACGTGGATATCAATAGTGAAGTCCAGAAGGAAGTGGCAGATCTAAACCCTTTCAGAGGCGTCGAAGCATACTGTAATGGTTCTCGGATGTATAACGAAGAGTTTATGAAAGTGGTGCTGGCCATGGACACTGATGAAGATCAGAAGGATACCTCAAAAGATGTCCTGCTGATTCTAGTTAAAGGACATACTTCTCGTCCTCATTCTTCCCAAACGTTAACCATTCATCTTCCCTCTCATAAAAAATAGCCTCTTGCTGGAAAGACGGAACAAAGGGAGCTCACCTCTTCTGAGCCACTTGTTATTGACCTTCGTCGTAACAAACCTCCTCCTCCTCGTTCTTCTTCTCCTCCTCTTGTTATCAATCTAATTAAGCCCTCAAAGGCTAAAAGTCATATTATAAATGATAATGTACAGATCAATAAAATGGCATCTCCTTTGCAGTATACTGATGTCTGTTACTATATTCGATGTTAGTTGGATATGCTAGATAATTTTAAACCACTTACAATAGGAGCAGTTCAACTTCTTCAAAGTGAAGTATCGCTTGAACTAGTGCAAGATTCATTCTTCCTAGTTCCTTCCAAAAAGAGGAGGGAAACTCCTATACTTTTTAGTAAAGGAACAAAATAAGAAACCATGCTCGATAGTGAGGATGAAAAAGACGATAATGGACGACTACAATTACGTCGTTATAGTCGACAATCTAAAGAAATCATTCGAAAGATGGGCTATGATTTTAAAACTGCTCTTAATGGCGGTAGCGGAAGACGAACTCCCATTCGTACCCCTGCTTCGAAAGGGAAATCATTGCCATATTATAGCAGGATAAAACGTGGGTTGGGTTATACTTCACGGTTGTAACTCCAGATGCCTCTGAGTCTGACAGTGAAGAACGGTCTAATTCTTCTGACTCCATATCGTGGAACTCTGATACTAGTGTTGGACATGTCCATCGAGTGACACTATTTTCTAATATGGTGTCTGCCAAGTTCTCGAAAGATGACGAGGATGACTTTGATGTAGCTTCTAAAGTAGATCCTTGGGCACAAATGATTGACACTCAGTAAAAATTTTATTTAAACAACGAGAACCACCTACAGAAGATTAATTAATTCAGGTCGATATTGGAGAAGAAGGTTCGCCTACGCCAATCTTCATCAGCAAAAGTCTTCCAGATGTAGATAATCAAGAATTAATTCAGCTTATCCGAAAATATATTGATGTCTTTGCCTGGAGTTATGAGGAAATGCCGGGACTAGATCCTCAGATTGCTATCCACAGGCTCAATATCTTACCCAATATAAGGCCAGTCAAACAACAACAACGTTAATTCCGACCTGATTTGATGGATGCCATAGAAACTGAAGTCAAGAAACTTATCTCTTATGGTTTTGTCAGAGAAGAACAACATCCTGACTGGGTTGCCAATGTTGTCCCAGTTATAAAGAAAATGGGGAAGGTCAGAGTCTGCATTGACTTTGGAGACCTCAATGATGCTTGTCCCAAGGATGAGTTTCCTCTTCCAATCACTGATGTCATGATCGACAACACTTACAGATTCGAACGAATGTCTTTTATGGATGGACTCTCAGGATACAATCAAATTAAGATGCATCCAGAAGATGAGAAACATACATCTTTTTATACTCATTTGGGAGTCTATTGCTACATTGTCATGCCATTCGGTCTTAAAATGCTGGTGTAACTTATCAGCGGGCTATGAAAACTATCTTCCGTGATCATTTACGGAAGATAGTTGAATATTATGTCGATGATATTGCTGTCAAAAGTCGTCTAAAGGAAGACCACATCCAATACCTGAGAACTATCTTCGATCTAATGGCCAACATCAACTTAAAATGAATCCCACAAAATCATTCCTGGGAGTCTCTAGCGACAAATTTCTCGAATTTGTTATTAACTCTAAAGGTATACATGTTGACCCTGAGAAAATTAAAGCCATTCACGAGATGCGTCCTCCACGCAACTTAAAAGAGCTACGAGGATTCTAGGGACGGCTTGCATACATCAGGAGATTCATTTCAAATCTCTCTGGATGCTGTAGACCGTTCACTGAACTCATGAAGAAAGGTGTGCCTTTTATTTGGACTGAAGAATGCCAGCAAGCATTTGAAGACATAAAGCAGTACTTGATGAACCCTCCAGTTCTAGTGCCTCTAGTCTCTAGCATACCCATTCTGATGTATGTTCGAGCAATGGATCATTTATTGGGTGCAGTATTAGACCAGAAGAATAAAGAGGGTCATGAGAAGGCTATCTATTATCTCAGCCGCACGATAATTGAAGCTGAACATCGTTATAGTCCAGTAAAAAATGAATGTTCAGCCTTGATGTTCGCTGTTCAAAAGACACGACATTGTATTAGAGGCCAAACCATTCATGTCATCTCCCAAGTCAACCCTCTCCGAGTTTTGATGAAGAAGCCCAATATGCTCAATTCCACGCTCGCTACATGGGCCATTTTATTAGCACAGTAAGATATGGTGTATGTTTCCCAAAAGTCTGTTAAGGGTCAAGCCCTCGCTGACTTCCTAGTGGCTCATCCAATTCCTGAGATGTCTAAACTCTATGATGAAATTTCTGACAAAATCCTGGAATCTAACATAATTTCTGAAGAATTTTCTACTCGGCGTCTATTCTTTAATGGAGCATCCAAAATCGGACCCAAAGGCACTATCGTCACTGGAGTCGGAATTGTCCTCGTATCACCCGATGGATTGGCTATTCAAAGAGCTTATTCTCTAGACGAATCGTGCTCCAACAATGTGGCAGAGTACAATGCTTTGCTCATTGGTCTCCAACTAGCTAAACAACTGGATATTGAATATCTTGAGGTTTACGGAGACTCTAAACTAATCGTCAATCAGGTCAGACGAACGTATGAAATTCGACATCCGGATCTAGTCCCATATCACGAGGCAGCAGTTAGAATGGCTATATCATTCAAAGGCTTCTTCATTGGGTATGTACGATGAGCATGTAATACAGAAGCTGATGCACTAGCTAATCTTGCTGTACTATTAGCAATTCCATTCGGAAGACAGCAGATGGTTGCTGTCACTAACAGAGAATTATTTTCTATCGAGAATAATTCTAACATTGAATTCAGCAATTTAATAGAAATCAATGACATCAGTGAAGACTGAAGGGCTCTTTTCATTGACTTCGTGGTACATGACATCTTACCTAAAGATCCTAACGAAGCTACAACTATCCGTCGGTAATTGCTCTGATTCTATTACAATCATATCACCAAGACTCTCTATTGGCGAACGTTTGATGGTCTACTCCTACATTGTCTGGCGGGAGACGAAGCAAAACAAATACTACATAATGCTCACGATGGTGTTTGTGGAGCACATCAGCCTGGTCCTAAGCTACAGGATCGTATCCGACGTATGGGTTACTACTGGCCTACTATGGTATCAGATGCCATTGAATATGCAAGGAAATGCCGAGCTTGTCAAATCCATGCTGACTTCATTCGTCAACCATTGAAATTTCTCCATCCGACTGCCTTATCATGGCCTTTTGAAGCTTGGAGCATGGATGTCATTGGTCCTATTAACCCAACATCATCTAGAGGACATCGGTTTATATTGGCTATAACCGATTACTTCTCGAAGTGGGCTGAAGCTATACCTTTGGCCGAAGCTAAGACCAGCAGCGTCATCAACTTCATCAAACATCATGTAATATACAGATTTAGTTTCCCTCGATGAATCATTTATGATAATGGAACACAGTTCATCAACCAGAAGTTTACTCGGTTCTGTGACGACAATAGAATCAACAATGTCGCTTCCACGACCAATGATCCTGCAGCTAGCGGCTTGGCTGAGGCATTCAACAAGACCATCATTAAACTTTTCAAAAAGTTTGTTTCTATTAACAAACGTAACTGGAGTGAGAAGCTCGGAGAATTTCTATGAGCTTATCGCACTACCGTGCACAATCCTACCGGTTATACACCTTTTTCCTTGGTGTATGGGTGTGAAGCTGTATTACCATTGGAAATTTAAATTCCATCCCTGAGAATTGTAATTACCAATGAACTCACGACCAAGAACAATGATCGTCTTCGACTTCAAGAGCTTGAAGCGCTAGACGAGAAACGATTATTAGCTCAACAGCATATTGAGCTATATCAAGCCCGTATCTCCAAAGATTTCAACCGAAAGGTCAAAGTAGAGCATTCCAAAAAGATAAATTAGTCCTTACTGTCAGACGTCCTATGACACATATGAGCAAGGGCAAATTCAAAGCAAAGTGGGAAGTTCCCTATGTTGTAAGCAAAGTTTTCTCAAACGGAGCTATCAATTGACCGAGATGGACAGTCGAGTGGTTATGAAGCCCATCAGTGGAAAATTTCTCAAGAAATACTATGTATGAATACAGAGAGACATCATAAATAAAGTATTTTTAATGTAGAATGTAAATAAAACTCTTTTTATTGCATAGCCAGAATAGAAGGAGATACATAAGATCAATGAGAGGGACGAGGACCGGAGCCTTCCTGATTAAAGACATAGTTTGTACGAAAATCGAAAATATCATTGTCAGACGACACTACCAGTTCGTAGGCAGCCTTTCTCAGAGCTTCTTCTTTAGAAGTACTTCCAGTCTCCACAAGTCTAGCAAGAATATCCTATTTTGGTCCAGGAGTAGTTGAGCGTTCCTCTGTCTTTTTCTGAATGGGCAACGGAGGCTCGTCAGAACAAGCATCCTTGGCAATCTCAGCCTCCAAGATGACGTCAGTCTCCTTGGGTACATCTTCAGAAGCCTTTTGTACTAAAAGAGCAAGTGTTGGCAGCATCTGCAAAAGTTACATATTATTTATAGGTAGAAAGATCAAATAGTCTATCTTAAGAACTAAAACGATTTCTCCTTGAAAAGATGTGATCGTTCAGTCATTCATCGAATTTATTAACCTCGTGAATCAACCCACCAGTTAACAAGTGTCTCTCGATAAATTCTCCAGTGGAATACAATTCAAACTCTCTTGGAAAGTCACTGCATAAACATTCCATCATCAAACATCGTCCTATGTAAAAAGCCAGTTACTTTAAAAAGGATCTTATGACCGATCGCCATGATAAAGTCCATGTCCAACATACCTCTGAAACTTTATCTCTGCCAATTTATCTTTGGAAACATTTTCTTGATTATGTGTTCTCACGAGAATGAATCGTTTATATAAGTTCTTATCACGTCCATAAACACCTCTGATAAGCACACTTAAACAGACGATACTATTTCCTCATTTGGTTCATATATCAAATAAATGCCATTTCGATGATAAATTCAGATATACACTAAAAGTTCTACTCACTGTTCAAGTTATGAATATCCATGTAGGTATGAAAATACAAAGTCCCAGTGATGCATCTCCATAAAACCATAAATATTCCTTTCAAAAATCATCCTTTATTTTGCTCTTTCTCTACAAAAGGATGTTTACATTTTAATGGAAATCTATTACATCTTGGATTTTCATTCTAAAGTAACAACAAAGACCTAATGGAAATCTATTACATCTTTTAATTTTTGCCATCTGGTCGTGTTGTTGGTTGCAATTCCTTGTTATCCCGACCCTCAGTGGTAGGCAGGGCAATGAAATCACTCCTGGTCTTCTCTCTCAGAAAGGTGAGAGAGAAAATGGAGGTAGAATGACGGCCTTTTACAGAAGGTAGGAATATGTTCACTCTTGTGATACGATTCCTAATTCTGCCGTTAAAGGAACTCTTCTACCCAAGTACTCGGGTTAGAGTCCACTCCACCATCCAACTCTTCATGTATAAAGGCCCTTCCTACCATATGAGGGAGGCCCTTCTGAAACATGGGGAGTTCTGAGCTGTCTGATGTGTGTGTCAGATCAATTAATCTTTACGACGTCCAAAATCACCGATACCGGTTCAGGGGAAATTTTCCAACTAGTTCCTTGCAAGTATAAAAAGGGAGAAAGTGAGAAAATTAATTAGATGAATATATTCAAAAAGTGCCTTCTTCTTAAAAATTAGGTGTCCATCTTCAACAGGTGCCCCTTCTCGAAGTCAGGCGCTTGCCTTCAACAGGACCCCCTTCTCGAAGTAAGACTTCTGTCTTTAATAAACGCCCTCTTTCTCAAAGTTAGGCGCCCTTCTTTCACAGCCGCCTCCATCTCGAAGTTGGGCGCTCGTCTTCAACGAGCAGATAGACGCTCATATTTAGGTGCCTTCAAGCGCTCAAACAAGTACCTCCTTCTTTAAAGTCGGTGCTCATGATCAAAGGCTACTGTATTCGTCTCCTAAAAAACTTACTGTCAAGATCACATATATCGATGGTCGTCGATAATGCACACAACGGCCCAATACTCGGTGAAGTGGCGTGTGATGGGACGGCAGCACGCTGTGGTGGCGTAGAGAAGCTCATAAGCGCCTGATCCTTCGATAGCCAAGATCCTACGGAGAGCCATCGTCGGAGAAGAAAGAATGGCAGAGGAGTTTGGAAGATAAGAGTACAATGGGCAACTTTCTTTTTCTCCTCGTAGCTATTTATAAGCAATTGAAGCTGAAACGGCATGCCGCTTCCCTAGGCGCATATTTCGTGAAAGAAAAGATTTGAAATCACATATTAATTGCCACGTGTCTATTAGAAAAGACATAACATTGAATCAGTCAGATTGGCGTTTGCAGATTGGCACTGGCGCTTGTTTGTGTCAACAGTTACACAACAAAATTAAAAAGGTGCCAGAAATAAGATAAAACAAACTTCTTATTTCATAAAGGACAGGCCCCTACAGATAAGTGGGCGCCATGGCCATTCAGAGAAAGAGAGAGATAAATGAGGCACCTTCATATTTTATCACTTCTTTTTCTCGTTGTCATCAGTCTGACTAGCGGCCAACTCTCCCATGTTATGGATCCTCGAACGATGCATCAAACGAAGGAATCCCTCTCCCTGTTCCGAATTGCCATACTCTTCAGAGGAGGACGATGGCCTACTACCTGAGCGATCGAAGACTTCTGGAGTCAGACCAAAGCAGTCTAGAAGATTCTTTGCCCTCAGAGACGGGTCAACCTCCAATAAGTAAGCTGTAGGTGCAGTATTAGGCATCTCCTCAGGAGCCTTACCTTCGACGTCGGTGCCTGTCTCTTTCTCCTGCTTCATGTTTCCTTTGAATGCCATGAGGGTAAACAAGGGTGAAGGCTGCACAAAAGTCAATTCTCATATATATAGTCGAAACCAATCCCGCTGGCACCTCAATTCCTCATGAAAAGTCGGGTATCATTAATGAAAGCTTAAAAGGAGTTAGAAGAAGAGTCATTTTGGAAAAGAGCACCTCTCCAAGAATAGGTTCATCGTCGAAAATGAACCAAGCATTTAATGTGCGTCGTCAGTCAAAGTATTTCAAACGTTTGGGTACCCAAGTTTGAAAACTTTGAAGGGGGTCTTGTAGGCGCTTAAAATATCTCTCTCTTAGGCACCTAACACTCTTAGGCGCTTATTGTCTCTTAGGCGCCTAACTCTCCTAGGCGCCCATTGTTTCTTAAGAGATCTGTTCTCCTAGGCTCCTTATGCATTCAGCCTCCCATCTCTCTGAGGTGCCCTGACCCATTTAGGTGCCTACTGCTACTAGGTGTTCAAATTTTTTTGGCACCTACTTTCTTGGGCGCCTTTCTTAAAGTATTCAGTTCCCTGCTGACGTATTAATTTGCCATGCATACTGAACGTGGTGCACAAATTCGAATTTCCTGAAGAACTTGCCCATCACTTGGCCACGACCATGCGCCTATTCCGCATAGGCACCATATGTCAAAGGTGCCCCTGCTTAAAATAGGGCCCAGTGGCTTAGGCGCCTATCCAGAAAAGAGGTGCCTACTTTGGATAACTATCAGGTGGTTATCTCTTGGCTCTATAAATAGAGCTCCATTCCCCAATGTAAAGACATAGAAAAGAGGGGTATAGTTTGAGTACTCATCGCACTTTCATCCTCTACAATCATCAATTCTCAAGAGCAAGTTCTTCAACCGTTAATTGAAGCCGAAGTTCTGTCGATGTTCGGCTCTATCAATACTTCTACACGGCCGAGCCATACAGAAGATTCCTCATCAACAGAATCTCCGAGACATAGTGACAAGCTTGCTTCCATCCACAATCGCCTCGTCAAAGGGACGAAGCGGTCGTCAATCAGACCGGACTCCTACAATTATACTTTTCCAGAATTTATTGTACTCGTGTACGATTCTTTAAAGTTTGTAATAAAAACACTTTTCTTTTTTGCAAACAAAATGACGACTCTGCGGGGGACGACCTTCTCCTCCAACAAGAAGGTGACAACTCAAGGAAATTCATCATCAATTGGCTCTAAGAAAGGAACGTTGGTCGTTAAATTCGACCAAACAACGTTAGAAAAGATGGTAAGTGCTCCTGGTTCTAAGCGCGCCCCTGTTTCTGCAAACAGGACACGTACAGATACTGTGACCAAAGCTAGGCGCACTGTACAAGTGCAGAACCGAGTACGCGAACATGCCCGCTGCACATATACGAAGAATACATAGGACCAAATCTAGTCGTACTGTACACTTTTACCAAAGCTAGTCCTAAAATAAATAGGACCGAGTATACGAACATGTCAGCTGCACATATACGAAGAATACTCCAATATATAGAATCCTCATATACGTAAATAAGCTGTATAATAAATCATAACAGGCCAGAATAATATAATATAATCTCATCACAGCTCAACATAGAAGATAATAAAGTCCAGATAATAAATGAGTGTATCAAAGATAGCCGGGTGAACATACTCACTCCAAACAGCTATAAAAATAGTCTCGTAAGATCGGAGTCTTACTTCCACAAAATATAAAGTAAAGAGATGTAAAAATATCCACTAATATCTTAATAAATGAATAGACTAAAAATTAGCAGGAGATGCCTCGTCATCAAAATAGGATGATAGATCCAGTGCTGCTCCGTACTCCTACGGGAAGTCGTCTAATCCTAAAGAGATAACCAGGTCCTCAGGGGGACATAGCGAGAAACAAGAAAACACCATGCCATATAAACTGTGATAATAAGTAGAAAATAATATGATGCATGCCATATGGTACCTAACTATTCTACTGCGAATATGCAGTTGAGATACAATCCTTCGACGCATGAGCCCTGGCTGATAATAGGATCTAGTATAGTCCTTCTTGGGCACCAGGGACCAAGCGGGATAATAGGATCTAGTATAGTCCTTCTTGGGCCCTGGATGATAATAGGATCCAGTGCTGCTCCGTACAGGAAATAATATCAAACAATGTACTTATATACCAAGTAAACCGGGAATGACATCTCATGACGAGATTCATGTATACTAGTCCGTGTATCATCGTGTCGAGAATCAAGTATAACACTACAACTGAATCGGATATAGTAGATATCAAAGCAATAAAAACTATCAGAGAATGTACTTGCCTGCTGTCCGGAGCTGAGAAAATCGAAACTACAACCCACTCAATGAGCCACGAACGGTCAACTCGCACAAAGGTCTTCTAATGCTGAAATAGGCATTACCAACGTTCTCAGAATGGTCTAATTAGCTAGAAACGCCTACCCATAAGTCCAATTCTGGACAGAGGGGCAAAACGGTAATTTCGGATCAAAATGGTGTCCGCCGTTGGACCCACTTTGTGTCGAAAAAATGTGCCAGAATTTATGATTTCTAAAGTCATCAAACTATATGTCTACAAGACCAGTTTGGCGAGATAAACCCAACCATATGTCCAAAGTTGGATTCCGGTGTGCCATGCACAAATTCGCCCGTTGGATCGGGTCACGGACCCGTCAAAATAGCGTTCCACTCGACCGTCTCAGAATCGGACCAAAATTGGCTAACAAGACCAGAAAAATATTTCGAATCCAATGGCGCAAGTTTCGTCGCGATTTGATGAGTATGCACAAAGTAATTGAGGAATTTTGAAAAAGCCCGATACAGGAAAATTTGACGGATACGGGTCAAATTCGTCGCGCACACGCGACCAATTTGAATTCCGTCAAAGCCCACACGTCCACGAAGTCAATACACACCTTTTGATGCTTTCGGTTCGCGACCACATCGCCCGGATTGACGGGACGGACGGCGTATCGGGATAATTTTTCTAAAAAATCAGTTTTGAAAATCAGTTTTTTCTCTAACTTCACAAACCAATAACTTTCTGTACAGTGCATAAAATTTAATTCTACAAAAAATGTTTTAAAGCCCTATAGGTTACCTACAAGTCTCTTCAGACCGATTTTGAAAACTTGCAACACGCTGGTCGCAAATCGGCCACAAATTTGGGGTTTTGGGACAGTTTCTAAACCCAGAAAATCAAGTTTTTTTTCGATTTTGGAACTCGTTTTTCGTCGCACATGGTACGAATCGGCACGAACTAGTTAAAGGGAAATAAAGGTGTATATGTTGGGATCATACCTGACCAAATGGTTCGCAAAACGACGGAGCGAGGAAGGAGAAATCTATTTCCGAAGTTGGCCCTTCGCTGACAGTTTTCGCTCGTGGGTGGGATGCTCGTTGCACATTTCCCGGCGATGGACGGCCACGGGCTGGTCGCCGACGACGTCAGGGTGCACATTGGGTTGGGTGACGGCTAGGGTCTAGTTTTTGTAAAAATCTCTCTCTCCTTCTCTCTCTATACATATATATGTATTTATATATACGCGCTTGGTTATACAAGGGAACGCGGGGATTTGCTTTCGGATTAAAAAGGAAAAGGTGGGGGCCCGCTCGGCTAAGGAAGCAGCAGCTGCTGCTGCTTTGCTTTGTGGCGCAAGTGAGCTTTTGTTTGTTTGTTTTTTTCTTTCTTTTCTTTTTCTTTTTCTTTTTTTTTTCTTTTTTTAACCCTTTTATATATATATATATATATATATATATATATATATATATATATATATATATATATATATATATATATTAAATATATATATATATATATATATATATATATATATATATATATATATATATATATATATATTTAATATATATATATATATATATATATATATATATATATATATATATATATATATATATATATATATATATATATATATATATATACATATATATATTTTATATATATATATATATATATATATATATTAAATATATATTAAATATATATATATATATATATATATATATATATATATATATATATATATATATTTTTTTTTTTTCCTCATATATATATATATATATATATATATATATATATATATATATATATATATATATATATATATATATATATATATATATATATGAGGAAAATGTACCTAAGGTCGACCTTAGGTAAGTTACCTAAGGTCGACCTCATTTTCCTCACTTTACAACATTTTTTTCTTGAATTTTTTTATGGGATTCATCTACACCTTATTGATTGGCAACATACCAAATTTCAAGAAAAAATAATATTGTTTAGCCCCCTATCAATAAGGTGCAAATTTCAAGAAAAAATAATATATATTAAAACACACACACACACACATACATAAATACATACATACATATATTATTTATTTACACATATATGTATATATTTATTTATATAAAATAAATCCATAACATTACCCATTAATATAAATATATATATTTATAGATATATCCCATAAATGGAATATTACCTAAATATATATAAAAAAATAAGAATTTATTTATAAAGAATATTTTTACAATAAAGTGGGAGATCAAAAAAAATAAACCCACTCGTTGCCAGGGTTCCGTCTAGTGGCCACCATCTGGCTGGAAAGTCGGTAGATCCTCTGGAGCTGCTCCGAAATCTGGCCACACAAAACCAGCTGGGTCAGACCCCAGAAAGAGCAAGTGCCACAAAGGAAGCTTCACTTAGGAACAAAAACCAGCAATCATCACAAGAGTATAAATAAGGTAAAAACTGGAAATAAAGAAAATACATCAGGATGATATACGACGAGATAACCATGGAACTATTCAGATATCCAGGTTACAACCCGTAAACCAAACAAGGACCGGGGTTGTAACCTTTCGTCTGAACAGAACTTGGAATTCTCACCATTTATCGGTAAAATATAAGCATTCTGGTCATATAGCAATCTGGAGCAGGATCAGGACAAGACTAGACTGGTTAAACTCTATCCAATCATTTCACGGCCAAGCAAGAATTACGGCTTGATACTTTAACTAACTAGGGTTATCACAGGCCTAGTTACTAACAAGATGCAGTGAGATTATTCCACAGCCACAAGCCCTGCAGACCATCCAGGTTACCCAGGTCGAAAGATTAGGGTTGAATTCAGGTGGGTACATCGTCCAGGAAACACATGTACCCTTAAGTAGCTTGAAGGGTACAACACATGACAGTGTGCTGGAAATGTGTCCTACTCGACGGCAGGCTACAGATCCCAGGCGCGCCCAGGTAACGGGATTGCCTGTAACTGGGAAATCTCTTCATGACTACTATATTAATCTAGTTATTAGCCTTAGTCCATTTCAATGGGTACTGCTGACCGTGGTACTCAGGAGTCCCCTCCTAGACAAGATGCAAGACAGGACTGGATTATTTGTACAAGCACAATCGCCCACAGTGTCCAGGTAATTTATACAGGTCATGTCATGTCAGGTAGCCGTCGTAACAGCTGTTCAAGATAATCATGTCAGGTTTATCATATCAAGTGTACTAGTCCGGAGTGCGCCACGATGGGCCACTATCAGGTCATGTCAGGTTTTTTTGTCAAGAGTGCACCACTATGGGTCACTATCGTGCCATGCTCAGGTATCATTTCCAAACATATTAAACAAATCCATGATTATCAAGTTCATGACAAAAGGCGTAAGAATATAAAATGGACGTAAAATATCTAATAAAATATCAATATTCAGGGCTATAGAAGAGTCATGCGGCTAAGTCATATGCGGTCAGGAAAGGGTAGACTCATGCAGCCCAATTAGGAGAGTGCATGCGGCCAGGGTCACTGGATCCCATGCGGCTAAGACAAGGGGGCGCATGCGGTCAGGAAGATAGGAAACTCATGCGGCTGGGGGAATGGGTCTTTATGCGGCTAGCTGGCCAATCAGATACATGCGGCTGGGGGGGGGGGGAGTGTGGTTCCATGCGGCTCGAGAAGAAGCAACCCATGCGGCTGCGGGGGAAGGGATCCATAAGCGGCTCAGAAGGGAAGAGTACTCACGCGGCTGCGGGGAGCAATGCCTACTCAGGGTGAAGTCCTCATGCGGCTGGGTCAAGCAAGTCTCATGCGGCCAGCAGGAATGGCGCATGCGGCTGCAGAGTTCAGAACTTATGCGGCTAAAAATTGAGCGAGTTATGCAGCCAGATGAGTTCGGCCCTCATGCGGCTCAAGTACTTCCAGCCATGCGGCTGAAGAGAACACTTGCCGCATGAATATTCATGCGGTCAAGTCAAGCACTGTTCATCTTCTCCAAAATTTTAGAGAAGAAGAACACCATGAGAGCCAAGTCCTCAAGCTCCATAACTCTATCATCCGGAGCCTAAATCCGAACTTCCATAGGTCAAAATGGGGTAGAACGAGATTCTCTACAACATGGAACCATCAAAACTTAAAAATAACAATGTTAACTAGATCAAAACCCAGGAATTCAGAAAGTACTATAAACTTAGATCTATACAAATTTAACCATGGAAATTAAAAACACCAAGTACTAAAGAGTGCTAAAATCGCATGAGGAAAAGAATTGACAAATAAAAGGTGGGTTCCTCCATGAAGCAAGATGCACTTGCCTAGACCTCTCTCTTCTCTCTCTGGTAGGTAAGAAAGTAATGGGGAAGAAGAAGATGAGTAATGAAGAGAGAGAAAGATGAAAGGGCAATAAATATCAAAGGTGGTGGTAGGTAGGGGGTTCATCCATGAGTTCATCATGAACCCCAGCAAAACCAAGCTAGGCCGAACCAACCTAAGGAAATAACCAAGCCAAGCCAAGAAGGAATTAAGCAAGGAAATCATACAATACAAGAATACGTACACGTATTCCAGAATTACGTAATACGAACCACAGGCATTACAACTCTACCCACCTTAAAAGAATTTCGTCCTCGGAATTTAATTAAGAGGCTAGAGGAGCAATGACAAGCTACATTAATCATATGCAAGCTATAACTAGGCAGACAATCAATCATGCAAGCAAGGAATCGAAGGTATGAGGCATAAGAAAGATATTATACCTCACAAGTCAAACAAGTCGGGATATCGCGATCGGATATCATCCTCACGCTCCCACGTTGACTCCCCCAAAGAGTGATGACCCCAAGCAACTCGGACTAACTTGATAGTCTTGTTCTTGAGGATCTTCTCTCTTCGGTCCAATATAGACACGGGCCTCTCCTCATACGAAAGGTTGGTACCAACAACCAATTCTGAATGATCCAGGATGTGGCTCGGGTCCGGAATATACCATCGTAATTAGGATACATAGAACACGTCATATACCTCGCTTAGCGATGGCGGAAGAGCGAGACGATAGGATACATCTCCTACTCGCTCTAGAATGTCGAACGGTCCTATATACCTAGGACTAAGCTTTCCCCGGACGCCGAAACGAATGACGCCACGGTTAGGCAAAATCCTCAGGAATACATGATCGCCGACCGAAAACTCGAGAGGGCGCCGATGAGAATCGGCCCAATGGCGCTGGCGATCTTGGACAACTCGAAGGTGATCTCTGACCCTCCTGTCCACTTCAACTGTCTGGGCAATCATTTTTGGACCAAGCATTTGTCTCTCTCCAACATCATCCCAGGCTAGAGGGGATCTGCACTTCCTACCATACAGTGCCTCGAACGGTGCCATCTGGATACTTGCCTGAAAACTGTTATTGTACGAGAATTCCACCAGGTGCAAGTGATCTTCCCACGAACCATCGAAGTCAAGTGTACAAGACTGTAACATGTCTTCAAGAGTCTGGATCGTGCGCACCGACTGGCCATCTGTCTGTGGGTGATATGCTGAACTGAACTGGAGACGAGTTCCCAAACTCTCTTGCAAGCTACGCCAAAAGTGCGACGTGAATCTAGAATTTCGGTCCGAGGTGATACTGACTGGCACTCCGTGCAACCTGACAATCTGCCTGAGATACATCTCTGCTAATTGAGCGGTCGACTGACCAACTCTGAACGGAAGAAAGTGAGCTACCTTCGTGAGCCGATCAACAATAACCCAGATAGCATCTCTACCAGCTGGGGATCTAGGTAATCCAGTCACAAAATCCATGGTCACATGCTCCCACTTCTATTCTGGAATCGGTAAGGGCTGAAGAAGTCCAGCCGGTCTCTGATGTTCAGCCTTGACTTGTTGGCAAACCAAACACCGAGAGACAAACCGAGCTATCTCCCGCTTCATGCCATTCCACCAGAAGTGCTGACGGATATCTCGGTACATCTTCGTACTGCCAGGATGGATGGAATACTGAGAACTGTACGCCTCTGACATGATCTCCTGCCTGATATCTCCACTGGGTACACAAAGATGCTTACCATGTCGAAGTGTACCATCCTCATGAATGCATAACTCTGGTCTTCGTCCTGCCTCACACTCTGCTCTGAGTCGCTGAAGCTTGGAATTTGCTGACTGCGCCATCCGGATCCTCTCAACTATAGTGGACTGAACTTGCATACTGGCCATCAATGCTACACTGGAAGGGAGAACAATTTCAATACCCATCTTCTGAAGATCTGCTAACAGCTCTGGTTGCGCTGTTAGGAAATAAACTCCGGCTTGGCCTTTCCGGGATGATACTGCAAGTTGACATCATAATCCACAAGAAGCTCCAGCCATCTCCTCTGACGCATGTTAAGATCCTTCTGAGTGAAAACATACTTCAGGCTCTTGTGGTCGGTGAAAATCTCTACCCTATCTCCATACAAATAGTGCCTCCATAACTTAAGTGCAAACACTACTGCTGCTAGCTCCAAGTCATGGGTTGGGTAATTTCTCTCATGATCATGAAGTTGTCGTGACGCATAAGCTATTACCTTCCCATGCTGCATCAGAACACATCCTAAACCTCTGCCTGAAGCATCACAGTACACTGAGAATCCTCCGGTCCCATCTGGAAGCGTGAGAATAGGAGCTGTTATCAGGCCTCGCTTCAACTGCTCAAAAGAATTCTGACGCTCTACCGTCCAAGCAAACTGCGCATCCTTGCGGGTCAACTGCGTCAATGGCGCTGAAATTCGAGCAAAATCTGAAACAAACCGCCGGTAGTAGCCGGCCAATCCAAGAAAACTGCGAACCTCTGCAGCGGTGCTAGGTACTGGCCATGACTCAATAGCCACAATCTTCTGGGGATCCACTTCTACTCCTCCTCTGGTGATGATATGACCTAAGTACGAAATGCGATCGAGCCAGAACTCGCATTTACTGAACTTGGCATATAACTGGTGCTCTCTGAGGATCTGAAGAACAATACGGAGATGCTGCTCATGCTCCGCCTCACTCTTGCTGTAGACCAGGATGTCATCTAGGAATACAATCACGAACTGATCCAAATAAGGCATGAAGATGCGATTCATGAGGTCCATGAATAATGCCGGCGCATTGGTTGCTCCAAAAGGCATAACAAGGAACTCCCAATACCCGTATCTCGATCTAAAAGCTGTCTTTGGGATGTCCTGCTCTCTGACTCTGATCTGATGATATCCTGAGCGCAAATCAATCTTCGAGAATACTGAAGCCCCCTTGAGTTGATCGAACAAGTCATCTATCCTCGGGAGAGGATATCTGTTCTTGATTGTCACTGAATTCAAGGTACGATAATCAACACATAACCTGGACGTACCATCCTTCTTCTTCACAAGAAGCATCGGGGCTCCCCAAGGCGATCCACTAGCACGAATGAATCCCTTGGCTCGAAGTTCTTCAATCATCTTGTACAAGATCTCCAATTCTGACGGCGCCATCCTGTAGACTCTCTCTGACACTGGGGCTGTCCCGGGAATCAAGTCTATAGTGAACTCGATCTCTCGCTCCGGAGGCATACCTGGAAGCTCTTCTAGGAAAACATCTGGAAACTCATCCACTATCCTGGGCAACTGAACTGCTGCTACTGCCATCCGCAATATCGGAGGAGAAGGCTCAACCGCTCCTCTGGAAAAGGAAAACTCTGGCTCGCCTGGAATGCTAAAAACAACCCTGCCGATATGGCAGTCTATTCTAGCATACTGGTTCCTCAACCAATCCATCCCTAGGACCACATCATAATCGGCCATCCGGAACTCTATCAATCTAGCGGGGAACTCTCTACCGCTAACTACGATCCGACACGAGGAAAACACTCTATCTACTCCCACAAGTCCGTTACCAGTAAGTATATTGAGCCTTACTGATAATGACTCGGACTCCAATCCTACCCGTGTCGTAAATCGTGCAGACATAAAAGAATGCGATGCACCAGAATCAAATAAAGCTGAAGCTGGAAAGGAGTTGACGAGAATAGTACCTGCCACTACCTCTTCTGGTGCCAATCCTTCCTCTGCGGTCATCACCATGGCCTGACCGTGCCCTCGGGGTGTTGGTCCCCTCTGCTGAAATCCTCGCTGCCTACTCTGACTCAAGGCTTGGGCTTGTGCATACTGCTGGGGGTTCTGCTGCTGGAACATCTGGGACTGAGGCGGCAAAGACCTCGGCAATGGGTACTGTTGCTGCTGCTGGACCGGTGCTGGTCCTCTCACCGAAGAGCTAGAAAGGTTGGACGATGATGAACCACCCCTATTCGGGCAGGATCCAACCCTATGGTCTGGTGCTCCACAAGCCAGACACAATCCCTGCGCCCTGCGACACTCTGCTACCATATGGCCTGGCTTCCCACAATGAGAACATCCCACTGTGGAAGACTGCTTCTGCTTCTGCTACTGAGGGTACGTCAGAGTGGAATGCTGAACCGACGTCACTGAGGCCGCTCGCCTCGGAGCTCCAATAGTCAAGGCCCTGGCTGCCGGGACTGGTGCTGAAGACTGATTCATCTGGCCGTAGGATCTCTTCCGACCTCCGGCCCTATCCACAATCCTCTGGGAGGTATACTCATGCCTCCGGGCTGCTCTCAAGACTGCATCAAAAGTCTGATGCTCAAACTGTTCAACTGCCAACAAAATTTCCAGGTGAAGTCCCTGCTGGAATCGCTGGGCTCTATCATACTCGGTTGCCACCAAGGTGGGAGCAAACCGACTAAGTCTGGAAAACTCGGCCGCATATCCGTCGACCGTCCTGCCTCCTTGCTTCAGATTGGTGAACCTCGTCTGTAGATCATATCGGGCTACAGTATCGAAATACTTGGTCTGGAATCTCTCCCTGAATACTGCCCAAGCAATGGGTGCCACTAACCCAACGGCCTGCACCGTCCACCAGCTGCGGGCAAGATCTAACAACTGCAGGCACACCACGGCTACCTTCTCGTTCTCTGGGGTCCTGGCTGCTTCTAGAATCACCTCAGTGTCCTGAAGCCAAGCATCTGTCGCGATAGCATCTTCACTACCGTCGAAGAATGGAGGGTTCAAGCGCTTGAAGCTGTTGGCCGCGCTGTTACCCTGATGACCTCCTCTGGTCAGAGCATCCGTCACTGCCTGTTGCAAGGCATCTCCACGATGATCTTGAGAAGCTATCAAGGTCCTGACGAGTCCTACTAATGTGCCATCATCAGGTTCGGCAGGCTGAACTGGCTGAACTGGGGGCTCTTCTCCAATAGGCTCGACTCTGGAGGCTACTCCGGAGTGCTGGACTTGATCTCCGGGTTGCTGCTAGTCCGCGGGAGATGCTCTGCCTTGCTGATCGGTAGGACCACGAACAATGCCACTGAAGAAGACGACATAGGGAAACAATAAGGAAGGACCAGGACAGATCAACGATACAAGCATATGATCAGGACAAGAATCCAGGGATTCAGATGATACGAGCAGAGATCAAAGGCGGATACTGATTGAGACATTTATTCGGTAAACCCTCACATATCCTGATTTACAAGACCTGCATGGGCCACCACTTAAACCATGTCACGCCCCAGAACCAGAATACTGGAGAGCGGGGGCAGATAGCTAGCTACGTATATTGAAATGGAATCCATCTCGCTATACGGTCACGGCTGTCTAGATACATGAGGGTTTACTACAAGCCAACAGTCTCCTATGGTCATGAACAAGCCTAGTGTCTCAATCACAAGCAAGTAAGTAAATGTTGCAAGATGTATGATCACTAAATATACAATAATAAGCATCCCAAATATTACATATTCAGCTGATCATGAAGCTAGTCGTTACAAAATGTTAGGACTAGCAAGAGTTTAGTCATACATGATCAACCCTAGGATCTGTTAATCATGTTACAGCCCGTAGGCAGACAGTAAGTAAAGTGCAATCGAGCTAAACATGTGCTCGTCGGCTAAACGCCTCAAAAGAATATTTTTACAATAAAGTGGGAGATCAAAAAAAATAATCCCACTCGTTGCCAGGGTTCCGTCTAGTGGCCACCATCTGGCTGGAAAGTCGGTAGATCCTCTGGAGCTGCTCCGAAATCTGGCCACACAAAACCAGCTGGGTCAGACCCCAGAAAGAGCAAGTGCCACAAAGGAAGCTTCACTTAGGAACTAAAACCAGCAATCATCACAAGAGTATAAATAAGGTAAAAACTGGAAATAAAGAAAATACATCAGGATGATATACGACGAGATAACCATGGAACTATTCAGATATCCAGGTTACAACCCGTAAACCAAACAAGGACCGGGGTTGTAACCTTTCGTCTGAACAGAACTTGGAATTCTCACCATTTATCGGTAAAATACAAGCATTCTGGTCATATAGCAATCTGAAGCAGGATCAGGACAAGACTAGACTGGTTAAACTCCATCCAATCATTTCACGGCCAAACAAGAATTACGGCTTGATACTTTAACTAACTAGGGTTATCACAGGCCTAGTTACTAACAAGATGTAGTAAGATTATTCCACAGCCACAAGCCCTGCAGACCATCCAGGTTACCCAGGTCGAAAGATTAGGGTTGAATTCAGGTGGGTACATCGTCCAGGAAACGTATGTACCCTTAAGTAGCATGAAGGGTGCAACACATAACAGTGTGCTGGAAATATGCCCTACTCGACGGCAGGCTACAGATCCCAGGCGCGCCCAGGTAACGGGATTGCCTGTAGCTGGGAAATCTCTTCATGACTACTATATTAATCTAGTTATTAGCCTTAGTCCATTTCAATGGGTACTCCTGACCATGGTACTCAGGAGTCCCCTCCTAGACATGATGCAAGACAGGACTGGATTATTTGTACAAGCACAATCGCCTACGGTGTCCAGGTAATTTATACAGGTCATGTCATGTCAGGTAGCCGTCGTAACAGCTGTTCAAGATAATCATGTCAGGTTTATCATATCAAGTGTACTAGTCCGGAGTGTGCCACGACGGGCCACTATCAGGTCATGTCAGGTTTTCTTGTCAAGAGTACACCACTACGGGTCACTATCGTGCCATGCTCAGGTATCATTTCCAAACACATTAAACAAATCCATGATTATCAAGTTCATGACAAAAGGCGTAAGGATATAAAATGGACGTAAATTATCTAATAAAATATCAATATTCAGGGCTATAGAAGAGTCATACGGCTAAGTCATATGCGGTCAGGTAAGGATAGACTCATGCGGCCCAATTAGGAGAGCGCATGCGGCCAGGGTCACTGGATCCTATGCGGCTAAGACAAGGGGGCGCATGCGGTCAGAAAGATAGGAAACTCATACGACTGGGGGAATGGGTCTTTATGCGGCTAGCTGGCCAATCAGATACATGCGGCCGGGGGGGGGGAGTGTGGTTCCATGCGGCTCGAGAAGAAGCAACCCATGCGGCAGCGGGGGAAGGGATCTATAAGCGGCTCAGAAGGGAAGAGTACTCACGCGGCTACGGGGAGCAATGCCTATGCGGCTCGCGAGTGTTGAGTTCATGCGGCTCAGGGTGAAGTCCTCATGCGGCTGGGTCAAGCAAGTCTCATGCGGCCAGCGGAAATGGCGCATGCGGCTGCAGAGTTCAGAACTTATGCGGCTGGAAATTGAGCGAGTTATACGGCCGGATGAGTTCGGCCCTCATGCGGCTCAAGTACTTCCAGCCATGCGGCTGAAGAGAACACTTGCCGCATGAATATTCATGCGGTCAAGTCAAGCACTGTTCATCTTCTCCAAAATTTCAGAGAAGAAGAACACCATGAGAGCCAAGTCCTCAAGCTCCATAACTCCATCATCCGGAGCCTAAATCCGAACTTCCATAGGTCAAAATGGGGTAGAACGAGATTCTCTACAACATAAAACCATCAAAACTTAAAAATAACAATATTAACTAGATCAAAACCCAGGAATTCGGAAAGTACTATAAACTTAGATCTATACAATTTAACCATGGAAATTAAAAACACTAAGTACTAAAGAGTGCTAAAATCGCATGAGGAAAAGAATGGACAAATAAAAGGTGGGTTCCTCCATGAAGCAAGATGCACTTGCCTGGACCTCTCTCTCTTCTCTCTCTGGTAGGTAAGGAAGTAATGGGGAAGAAGAAGATGAGTAATGAAGAGAGAGAAAGAAGAAAGGGCAATAAATATCAAAGGTGGTGGTAGGTAGGGGGTTTATCCATGAGTTCATCATGAACCCAAGCAAAACCAAGCTAGGCCGAACCAACCCAAGGAAATAACCAAGCCAAGCCAAGAAGGAATTAAGCAAGGAAATTATGCAATACAAGAATACGTACACGTATTCCAGAATTACGTAATACGAACCACAAGCATTACAATATATATATTAAATATATTAAACTTTTATAAATAAAAACTCTATCAATAAATACCTATTTAAATAATAATATAAAAATACTAAAAATAGTATTTAAATAATATAAAAAAATAGTGAAATATTATAAATAGCTATATTAGCCCTATTCAGGAATGTGGGGGTGACACATTATTTTCTTTCTTTTCATCAATGAACATAGTTGATTATTCATTTCTTTATATTGTGGTTTCGGGATGTCTTACCCGCACACTTATTATTTCTATTTCATGTTGGACAAATCATTCTCGTTAGTATTATTTTATTGGACTTGATACCTCGTGTCTTATTTTCTTTGTGGATGAGATTAGCTGTGTACCTGTGACTTTTACTATATTCTTGGTTTGTTATCATGATTTACAGCTTAAGCATTTCCCTAGTGGGCTTATTATGAGATTTGGCCCACTGGTGAAGTGCTGCTGGCATATACCGTATCCTGGTCCTATATGTACTTTGGGACTGGGGCGTTACATATTTTTGTGGTGGCCCATGTAGGTCTACGTTAATCACTTTGGTTATGTTACTGTATCGACGTGAGCCTATGAATAGAAAAGAAAGGACCCATAGGAACTCATCCACATACTTGATCTCCTTCTTTGATTCCATTTTTGAACTCTCGTTTGATTGCCTTGAATTGTATCTTGCTTGATTCCTTTACTACCGCGAGTCTTATTTCTCATGCAATAGAATTTAGGAAGATGTCTCATCCTAGGTATATATGCTCTATTAATTCATTTACACTATTAGTTATACTCTTGAAAGTTAGGTAGAAAGCCTCACTAGGTGTAAACCCCCCTAATTTATTAAATTAGTTAATGTTAGTTTTGTGTAAATTTTTGCTAAAATACATGTATGCATAATATTAGGAGTGTACTGCATAGTATGGGTGTAAGTTTATATGATATATTTATATATATGTATATATGTATATATGTATGTGTGTATGTATTGATTTACTAAGGTGTATATATTTATATATACATATTTGTGGGAATATATGTGCATATAAATATATCTAATTATTGAATTATTGAAAAGAGTTTTTAATTAGAAATAATAAATAAAATACTATTTAGATATTTAAATAGAGTAATAATAGAAAAATACAAAATAGGTTTAAAAAAAGAATTTCTAAAAAAAGAATTTCTAATAAATAAAAGGAAATTAAAAAGAAAAAGAAATAAAAAGAATGAAAAAGAAAAAGAAATGAGAAAGGAAATGAAAAAGGAAAAGAATAAGAAAAAAAAGAAAAAAAAGAAAAGAAAAGAAAAGAAAAAAAGCCACACCCACCCACTTAAGTGGGCGCACCCCCCTATCCCTTGCTTGCTACTCAGCAGAAAGCTAACGCACCAACAACCCATGGGCAAAGCCCAATTGGATTATTAGTAATAGTGGTAGTATTAGGTTTTTCAACCAATTTGTTTTATATATAACCTCCTTCACAGACCTCAAAACCCTAGACTTCCAAAACAAAAATTACGGCAGAACATACCCTCTTCGCCTAAGAGTTCCTTTCACCAGCGATGGAGTTGTGTGCGCGACTAACGGAGCATCGAAAGTCAGCCCCTCGTCATCCATGGAGCAGTTTTTCCACTCAAGGTACCTTACTTCCCGACTACGTAACTTTTTACTTGTAGCACCGATTTTCGATCCGTAAGATTTTCTGGGAAGTATACTTGACCCTCTTCGACATCCTCCAGATGGATTTTGACATAACCATCTAGCTGGTTCGAAAAATCGAACCGAAGTTAGCAAAAAATCTATTTTTCTGGACTGTTAAATTCAATTCTAAACGATAACTTGTTGGCCATTTCTCTCGCTGTGCATTAAAGATTTGTAGAAACTAATTGAAAACATTAAAAGGCAACATAACCGAGATCGCAACGCATCTTCTGGATCGTTATTTCGATTAACGTGTAAAAAGTAAATTGATGTTGAAGTTGGAGGAAAAACTGTGTTAATTTATATAAAATTTCTGAAATTTTCTCGATACGGCGTGCGCCCCGACAAACCGGACGATGTAGTCGTGTGCTATACACATCGAAAGGCGCGTATGGAAGTTGCCGATGTGTGGGAACTGATGGAACTCAATTTCGTTGCGTGTGCGCGACGAAATCAGTGCGTATCCGTCGAGATACCCCCGTATCGACCTTTTGCAAACTTGGCCATAACTTCGTGTACGTTCGTCGTATCGAGACGAAACTTACTCCACCAGGTCTGAATCAAAATTCTGGTCCTTTTTGCCAAGTTTGGTTCGATTATGAGAAAGGTCGATCGGAACTCCTTTTTGGAGGGCCCGCGACTCACTCAAACGGGCGATTTTGTACGCGGCTCATCAGAATCCAAAACTGGACATACCATTGAGTTCCTCTCCTCAAACGGAATTCATAGACATGTAGTTTGATGACTTTAGAGACCATAGACTTTGGCACATATTTCGGTGCAAAGCAGGTCCGACGGCGGACATCATTTTGATCCAAAATTATGATTTTACCCCTATTCCAGAATTAGATATTTGGATAGGTATTTCTTAGGTATATCTTATACACCGAGTACATTTTTTATTTTTTTTCAGCGTCCGGAGTTGTTTGGAGATTGTGACGTTTCTTGGCTGACATTGTGATTTCCTGGACTTGCCACTTTTCACCATCAGGCAAGATACCTTGCCACCTTACTCTTTGATTTACATATTCTTATTTTCAGTTGTTATATTCAGCATTTCTTATTTGTTGTTATAAAACTGTGCGTCCAAGACACACTTGGGTGCAAGTGACCTTGTCGGTCGTTTTTCTCGCTTTTTATTTATTTTTCTTGCATTGAGTTAGTCTAGTGACCCCCCTTTGTTGATGAGGTATTGGTATATCTCATGCGGCCTTAACACATACTTTATCACGTGATGTGATTCACATGTTGGACACGTACTCGCGTAGTCGGCCGGCCACCGATACGTATGAGGCGTACGACGGTTAGGAGTAAACTGCCAATAGAATTGCATGCTAGTAGACTTGGCATTTACTAGATGGTCATATGATTCATAGATGTGACTCCATTAGGCATTGGGAGGAAAGAACTATTCCTTGATGTATTGGCCACATTTACGTACTGCTATTGTACCTGAAGCTCCGTTGGAGATGAAGGTTCACCCTATTGTACTGATTCCCACTGACGTTCATGAAATGTTATGAACGTTTTCTTACTGATTTCCTCTGACGTTCGTCGAACGTTATGGACGGATTGTACTGATTCCCGATGAGAGGGACGATGCCACTGCTATACAGCCTGAGTGCCCATATGTGAAGGATTGTTCTCTATTGCATATTCACTATAGTACGGTTAGGTACCCTATTGCTTGCATCCCTTATTTTCTATTATAAATGACAGTTTATATGGCATGGTGTTTTCTTGTATCTTGTTACGCCCCTCAGAGGACCTGGTTATCTCTCTAGGATTAGACGATTTCTCACAGGAGTACGGAGCGGCATTGGATCCATCTTTTGTGGGCGACGAGGCATTTCCCTTTGACATTTAGCTCTATTCTTATCTTAGAGGATTATTGAGACTATGTAGTGGACATCTTATGTTCTTTCATTTATTTTCTATTTTGCGGAGGTTGGCCTCCGATCTTTGTGACTATTTTTCATAGCTGTTTGGAGTGGATATGTCCACCCGGCTATCTTTTGATGCATTATTTATTGGACTCTCGTTTCTTCTGTGTTGAGCTGTGATGAGATTAGATACTCATATTCTGGCCTGTGATTTTATTATATATATATACAGCTTATGTACGTATATGAGGATTTTATATATTGGAGTATTCTCCGTATATGTGCAGCTAGCATGTTGCGTACTTGGTCCTAAGTATTTTGGGACTGGGGCGTTACATATATTTGTGGTGGCCCATGCAGGTCTACGATAATATTGTTGGGTTACATGACTGTGTCCAACAAGCCTGCATATAGGAATAGGAATAGTATTTCATCCAGAACTACTACTTCCTTTGACTTCCAATCTTTTCAAATTCCTTTGATTACTTGAATTATCTCATATCTAACTTCTCCTAATATCGTCCTATTCTTCCTCGTACCAACAGTATGAATCTAAGAAGCGAACACACTTCCACCTTGGCCATCACCTCTGGTGATGCGGCCACCCAAGAGGAATAGAATCCTCCGATGACCCCGGTGACCTCGTACCAGCCAGGACAGTCGCTGCCTACTACGACTCCGACGATGGTACACCATGAGATACAAGCATCCCCAGTCAGCCAGGCTGGGCAGACCACTACCATGCCATTGGAAGGGAATGTACCACTGCCTCCACCACCACCATTCCCTCAGCAGTTTCTACTACAGTCGGGACCTCAGATGCCTCCACCATCGACTGATGGGAGCCCTACTTCCCAGTTTATGTATGCCATGATGCAGGCTCAGTGGCAGAAGACTGAGCTGATGAGACAGACAATGATGGCATCATTGGCTAGACCTGCATCACCACCTCCAGTACCAGCACCAGCACCAGCACCAGCTCTATATCCTTATGAAGGCTCTATCAAGAATTTTATGGATATGAACCCCAAGGCTTTTAGAGGAACGAAGAAGACACTAGAGGTGTCACAGTGGCTTATTAGTACAGAGAAGCTGCTGAAGACATCCCAGTTGCCAGCTCGAGATTGGATGACAGCAGTAGACCTACTGTTAGAAGATAATGCTCACCACTGGTGGAAGACGAAAGAGAGACGACTAGGCACTGGGATCACCTGAAAGCAGTTCTATGATGCATCTTATGAGAGGTTCTTCTCTATTCATGTTCGAGATGGTCTCTACGATCAGTTCCTTCATCTGAAGCAAGGGAATATGACAGTTGATGAGTAAGACTCATAGTTCAATCGCCTGAGTAGATTTGGTGCGAGATTGATTCCGACAGAGTTAGAGAATGAGAGAAGATTTCACCAGAGGCTTGCACCAGAGCTCAAGTCTTATACGACTACCCAGTCTCGAGTCTCCCATTCAGCTGTCTTGGAAGAAGCTCATGCCCAGGAGATTCTTCGTAAGAAGCAGCAGCAGACATCGAGACGTCATACACTAGCAGTCGCACCGGCTAAAGCTACACATGATACACAGGATGGACCTATCAGGAGGCCCACAAGACACTACCAGCAGAGGCCCACACCATATCAAAAGCCCATTTGCCATTACTGTGGGAAGGAAGGACATGTCCAGAGAGACTGTCGGATCCGTCATGGATGGTGCTTGAGGTGTGGATCAAGCCAGCATATGGTCAAGGATTGTCCAGAGCAGCAGGCGATAGTATATGCTCGACAAACCCCGAGGCTGACAGCTCCTATACTTCCAGTACCCCGACCAGGACAACATGTGTCTGGGCTTATAGCACCAACAATAGGAGCTCCTCGCCCACCATTACCATCCTAACCAGAGCAGCAAGACAGGACTAGAGTTCAGGACCCCGGCCAAAATTACGGGCATGCCTTCTCGTTAGTAGTGGAGAATGTGGAAACAGAAGGAAAAGTTGTAGCAGGTATGATTTTTAATTTTCATAATCCCCGTTATCGTATCCATGCATCATAAGTTTAGCCAAGGCCAGAGAAAATCAGACAGTAGGACGATTGTATAAGCACGAACACTGGACACGGCTTAGATTCTTAAACCTCGAACTACTCGTGTTTTCATTCAATCATAAATCCCGCGTACTAATATTTGGACTAGTCTGACTAAACACCGCTATTATAGCCTAGATTTTGCAAGCTTCTCCTTATCGAGCTTGTTTACGACATGTGTATATTTGGGACGCCCACTAACATATTATCTAATCAGAATCAGCGTATGATGGTCTGATCAACCTTCGTACAGTTGGTTCGCTTTTATTTGCTTATCCTACGTGGATTGAGATATAGATGGCTCTAGGATCTCATCCGTAACTGCCTTGACAACTCTATTTGAAATGCCTCTAGAATCCCATATTCGTATTCGATCCTCTCTTCCTAGAACACTTATTATTTTTTCCTTTACAGATTTCGGAAAGTCAGATGCTCGTATTGAGGGATGATAGACCTGTAATATCCTCCTCAGTTCATCATACCATCTATAGGCATGATAGATATATTCATACAATCATTGACATCTGTTGGAATCAAAGTACGGTCTTCAAAACTTGACTCATATCTATCACATCTCGTATCCTAGTACATTGTGTAATATTCTTCCATAAATTGAGGTATGACCTTCCAACTCGAACCTTTCTAACTCCACTAAACCATAGAGCGATATCTTTGTTAACTTCTCGAAATAAATTACTATAGGATATAGATCGTAGAGCCCCAGTAGAATTTAGAATGTAATAGGATTGCCTATTGATTAGAATAAGTGGTTTCTGTTAGAACGATAATTAGTGCCTCATGAACTCCCACTTTCTATTTAGAACATTTTTGGGTCCTCGACCGTGGCATTTAGATTCGGAGCACAAGACCAGCTGCTACCTTCCAACAAATTCCATCTGCAAGACCTATACGAGTCCACCTATGTTCCACTAAAACATACCCCTTGTACTCTATTTTCATGATACGATTTTCGAGAAAAAAAGGGCTAATTATAAACCTTACCATAATACCGACGAACCTTTCGGCTTCAATTTGAGAACAAAACTCAACTCAAAACTTTCGACCCGATATATGGTTGTGATCTACTCGAAGCCCAATATGCACCTGTCCTAGTGTGATACTCAATTGAGACCCTATCTGCCACTTGTACAAAGCCATGGGAGGCATATTTTTGACTTACGACACCTATCTAACCAATTCGATTCGGAACTAACCCAACCACTCGGGTTAGGACTTGTTCTAGACTACCATAGCCTAACAGAAATGGTATAAGTTGATCTTACGAGATATTGCCCCACCAATATAGTTTAAATTCGAGATGGATTCATTCAATAAGAAACCCCTACACCTTTTAGCCCCTCTCAGAAGGCTCGTAACGACGTTTATTACGGATAGCCAATTTTATAAATGGTGTAGAGCCTTGAACACTTACCCTATAAAAATTAAGCCAATAAGGTTCCTTGTATAACTACCCTCATTTGTTCGAAAACCAAGGGACGACTTTCATGCGTTATCCCCTTAAAAATTGTGCATTTGCATTAGACCCCCTTACCGTAGTTTTAATTTCGAGGACGAAATTTTTTTAAGTTGGGTAGGATGTAAACCTCCCTAATTTAATAAATTAGTTAATGTTAATTTTGTGTAAATTTTTGCGAAAATATATGTATGCATAATATTAGGAGTGTAGTGCATAGTATGGGTGTAAGTTTATATGATATATTTATATATATGTATATATGTATGTGTGTATGTGTTGATTTACTAAGGTGTATATATTTATATATACATATATGTGGGAATATATGTGCATATAAATATATTTAATTATTGAAAAGAGTTTTTAATTAGAAATAATAAATAAAATAGAATTTAGATATTTAAATAGAGTAATAATAGAAAAATAGAAAATAGGTTTAAAAAATGAATTTCTAAAAAATGAATTTCTAATAAATAAAAATAAATGAAAGAGAATGAAAAAGAAATGAAAAAGAATGAAAAAGAAAAAGAAATGAGAAAGGAAATAAAAAAGAAAAAGAATAAGAAAAGAAAAGAAAAAGAAAAAGAAAAACGCCACACCCACCCACTTAAGTGGACGCCCCCCCCTCCCTTGCTTGCTGCTGAAGCAGCAAGATAACGCACCACCAACCCGTGAGCAAAGCCCAATTGGGTTATTAGTAACAGTGGTAGTATTAGGTTTTTCAACCAATTTGTTTTATATATAACCTCCTCCACAGACCTCAAAACCCTAGACTTCCAAAACGAAAATTGCGGCAGAACATACCCTCTTCGCCTACGAGTTCGTTTCACCAGCGACAGAGTTGTGTGTGTGACGAATGAAGCATCGAAAGTCAGCCCCTCGTCATCCACGGAGCAGTTTTCCCACTCAAGGTACCTTACTTTCCGACGACGTAACTTTTTACTTATAGCACCGATTTTCGATCCGTAAGATTTTTTGGAAAGTAGACTTGACCCACTTCTAGATCCTCTAGATGGATTTTGACATAACCATCTAGCTGGTTCGAAAAATCAAACCGAAGTTAGCAAAAAATTTATTTTTCTGGACTGTTAAATTCAATTCTAAACGACAACTTGTCGCCCAATTTTCTTACTGTGCATTAAAGATTTGTAGAAACTAATTAAAAACATTAAAAGGCAACATGACCGAGATCGCAATACATCTTCTGGATCGTTGTTTCGATTAACGTGTAAAAAGTAAATTGATGATGAAGTTGGAGGAAAAACTGTGTTAATTTATATAAAATTTCTGAAATTTTTCCAATACGGCGTGCGCCCCGATAAAGCGGGCAACATGGTCACGTTCTATATGCATCAAAAGGCGCGTATGTACGTTGCCGACGTGTGAAAACTGACGGAACTCAATTTCGTTGCGTGTGCGCGACGAAATCAGTGCGTATCCGTCGAGATACCCCCGTATCGACCTTTTGCAAACTTGGCCATAACTTCGTGTACGTTCGTCGTATCGAGCCAACAGGTTCGAATCGAAATTCTGATCCTGTGTGCCAAGTTTGGTTCGATTATGAGAAAGGTCGACCGGATCCCCTTTTTGGCGGGCCCGCGACCCACTCAAACGGGCGATTTTGTACGCGGCTCATCGGAATCCAAAACTGGACATACCATTGAGTTCCTCTCCTCAAACTGAATTCGTAGACATGTAGTTTGACGACTTTAAAGACCATAGATTTTGGCATACGTTTTGGTGTAAAGCGGGTCCAACGGTGGACATCGTTTTGACCCAAAATTATGATTTTGCCCCTGTTCCATAATTAGACTTTTGGACAGGCGTTTCTTAGGTTAATCTTATACACAGAGTACGTTTTTGATGTTTTTTTAGCGTCCGGAGTTGTTTGGAGATTGTGACGTTTCTTGGCTGACATTATGATTTCCTGGACTTTTTTACTTTGTACCATCGGGCAAGATACCTTGTCACCTTACTCTGTGGTTTACATATTCTTATTTTCAGTTTTTATTTTTAGCATTTCTTATTTGTTATTATAAAACTGTGCAACCAAGACACACTTGGGTGTAAGCAACCTTGTCGGTCATTTTTTTGCTTTTTATTTATTTTTCTTGCATTGACTTAGTCTAGTGACCACCCTTTTGTTGATGAGGTATTGGTATATCTCATGCGGCCTTGACACATACTTTATCTTGTGATGTGAGTCACATGTAGGACACATACTCGCGTAGTCGGCCGGCCACCAATACGTATGAGGCGTGCAACGGTTAGGAGTAAACTGCCAATAGAATTGCATGCTAGTAGACTTGGCAGTTACTAGATGGTCATATGAGTCATGGATGTGACTCCATTAGGCATTAGGAGGAAAGAACCGTTCCTTGATGTATGGGCCACATTTACGCACTGCTATTGTACCTGAAGCTCCGTTGGAGACGAAGGTTCACCCTATTGTACTGATTCCCTCTGACGTTCATGGAACGTTATGGACATTTTTTTACTGATTCCCTCTGATGTTCGTCGAACGTTATGGATGGATTATATTGCTTCTCGATGAGAGGGACGATGCCACTGCTATACAGCCTGAGTGCCCATATGTGAAGGATTGTTCTTTATTACATATTCACTATAGTGCAGTTAGGTACCCTATTGCATGCATCCCTTATTCTCTATTATATATCACAGTTTATATGGTATGGTGTTTTCTTGTATCTTGTTACGTCCCTCTGAGGACCTGGTTATCTCTTCAGGATTAGACAATTTTCCACAGGAGTACGGAGCGGCATTGGATCCATCTTTTGTGGGCGACGAGGCATTTTCCTTTGACATTTTGCTCTATTCTTATCTTAGAGGATTATTGAGACTATGTAGTGGACATCTTATGTTCTTTCATTTACTTTCTATTTTGCGGAGGTTGGTCTCCGATCTTTGTGACTATTTTTCATAGCTGTTTGTAGTGGGTATGTCCACCCGGCTATCTTTTGATGCATTATTTATTGGACTCTCGTTTCTTCTGCGTTGAGCTGTGATGAGATTAGATACTTATATTGTGGCCTATGATTTTATTATATATATACAGCTTATGTACGTATACGAGGATTTCATATATTGGAGTATTCTCCGTATATGTGCAGCTGGCATGTTGCGTACTTCGTCCTAAGTATTTTGGGACTGGGGCGTTACACCAGGTAGCTTCTAATGTCCTTATGACCCAATTAATGAAGTATAGTTGAATGACACTGAATATAAGATAGTGTAGAAGGATAGGCTTACCTAGACTCTAGAGTCTTAGAGGCCCATACCCCAGTTGGACGACCAAACCCTTAGACAAAATGATAGTAAGCAAATTGTATAGACACAAACACCGGGTGAGTCTTAGACCTTGATGAACTTAAACTACTTGTGCTTTCTTTCAAATCATATTCTCGCGTACTTATATTATTTAACTATCTTGACTGATGCTGCTATTATAGCCTATTTTTGCAAGCTTATTATTTATCGAGCTTGTTCAGGATATATGTTTTATTGGGGAAACCCACTAACATATTGTCTATTTAGAATCAATGTATTATGGTCTGATCAACCTAGTTTACTTGGTTCGCTCTACTTATGGTTATTCTACGTGGATTGAGATATAGTTAACAAATACTTGCCCTCTAGGATCTCATCCACAACTGCCTTAATAACTCTCTTTTTCGAACTATTCAATCATCTTTGAAACCCCGCAATTATATTCGATCCTTGAACTCTCTATTATTTTATGACTTCACCTATTCCGGGAAGACAAACCCTTGTGTTTGAGAGAGGGAATCTGCATGGACCGCTTCCCGACCAGGCGATGCAGTTTGTGCAAGCTAGACACAGGCAGAAGCACAATGACCAAGACAGGCCTTTGCCATAAGGATTGAAGATGGAACAACGACACAAGAGGCAACGGAAGGTAATAACTTGATTTTGTGTAAATAATAGAAGTAGATTATTAGTTTATGCTAGTTTGGTGCATGTTTACTAAGGAATAACCATAGAGACAAAGCAAACTTTAGAGACATCTTACAACCATAGACACGTTTTCCTTTACCTTAGTGGGTTATTTTAATTTCGAGGGCAAAATTCTTTTAAGGAGGGTAGAATGTAACACCCCTGAATTTTTAAAATTATTTTTTATTATTTATTTGATTTAAATAGGATTTTATGGAATTTATGAATATTTCTTATTAATTAGTTATTAATTATAGATGACCTTAGCATGGTTAAGTTTTGGAGTACAATACGACTACGAATTGTAACACGGATAGTGTATTTGTGTGCTTTAACTAGTATCCTAGCCATGTTAGGAATGTCATGGTCATATTGTAGTCTCTTGCATGTTAACAATTCAAATTATGGCATAAGTCATACTTTTATTTAATTAATTAGTTAATAAAGCCTTTATGACTTTTTAGGAGACCCGGTTGCACCAAACCTTCCCAAACCTCTCCCAAGACAAACCAAAACCTATGTAGGCATCTTGGACATTAATATATATTAATAAATATGTATTTTTTTATATTTAATTCAGATTTGATTGTATTTATATAAGATAGATCTAATTAGTTCCATATTAGGAAATGTTTATTTAAATCCTCAATCAATCAATTAGCCAACTCACCAACAACCCAAATAAATCAAAGGGGGACACTCTTCGCTGACCAAAATAGGAATCCCCCGTGTATATTCTAACAACATCCCATTAGGAATAGGTTTCCTATTATACTACATGCATGCAACCCAAAAAGCCCACATATATACCTACTTTTAGCCAAACCCTAACTTAATTCTCCCTTCCTCTTCCTCTCCATAGTCGACCAACCCCTCTCCCTCTCCAAGTTCCGGCAGCACCTCTTCCATTCAAACCCATCATCTTCATCCTCTCCATCACACAATTCTTTCTCTTCTATAAAAACTCCTTCTTTCATCTTTCTTCCATCCAAACAAACCCTAAAAACTCTATCTTCTCCATCCAACTATCTAGAGCCATTGCCAACTCCTACAAACTCGTCAAGAGAAGATTAGCAAGTAAGAATAGCAATAAAGGTGGAAGCTTTGGCAAATAGAAGCCTCCACAACCCAACTAGCAAGGACTTTTGGTAAGAAACCCTAATTTTTTCATCTCAAACCTATGCTATAAGAAACCCTAATTTTTGTAGAAATTATATTATTAAATATGAAAAAATATTATTTTAATACCTTTTTAATGTATTTTTACCCATAAAAGTTTATGATTTATAGTCTTAATATTCATGTTTCGGTAGGATCAAAATTAACCCCGTTGTGAAGGAACTATAAGTTATTGGTGGTTATTTTTAAAAATGAATTTTATGTGTGTTCATATATAGAAATTAGGATTTTTAATTATTTTTCCCCGAATTTAGCAACTCAAATATGGTCGAGAAAATTATGGATCAAAATTAGCTTTTTCGGATAATCTGCCGACGTAGGATGTTCCAAATTAGTAGCATAACTTAACTCTTATATTCATGTCTTAATTCTGAGATATAATTTACTTAAATTCTATATAAAATATATTTTCGGGTATTTTAGCTATTTTGAGTGATTGGCCATGTTCAGGATGAGTTACGGGTAGACTAGCTGACGTAGTAGTCAACTAGTCACATAATTCTTTATAAATTATAATTCTGAAATTTCAGAGTTAATACTGTAGAAAATAGTTTTAAAAATTATTTTTAGGAATTTTTTATGACTTTTAAGTGTGTCATTGACGTGGGGTCATAACCGATTAATTGGAAGGTCGAAAACCCTAAAACTGTGTTCCGAGGTCTCGTTGGACACGTGTGTATGTAATACAATTTAAGTAGTTCTACGAGATATTTGAATATAGTTAAAGTAGTTTAAAATACTAATTTAATTAACTAAGTTCTGTTATAAGTTTCATAAGTAGTTAAATAAATTATTTAGGAGCATGGAATTCCGGAGGCGTGGACACGGGTGCGAAACTTCATCCTTACATCACGGAACCAGGCAAGTACACCTTGCCAAACTTTACAAAACTTACATGCTTTTCTATACTTCTATTCTTTTATGTCTCACTTGGTACATATTTCACTCCCGCTTCATATCATGGTTATTTTCTAGTTCTACGTGCACGTACATGGTTGCTCTTTTTTTTCTCATGTTACTTGCCATATTATTCTTTCGTGTTCCTGTCTAGTGATAGTATTGCTTAGCCTCTGTCGTGTCCCTTTTGACATGATTGAGCTGGACTTGACTTGTTGACTTATTGACTTGACTTACCTTGACTTGACTTGTAGTTCTAGGCGAGGACCTTGTGATATATGAGGACTATACTTGACCACCCTCTGTTGTGAGCCCCACTGAGCTGCGATAGAGACTTACTATAGGTTGTGAGCCCCCACTGAGCTGTGATCTATAGGGTCGTGAGCCCTATACTCCGATTTACTCGTAGTTATGTTTATCATCACGATTCTCGACGACATGCCACTTCCTTATATATTTTATTCTTATACTAATCTGCAATCTTTATTTCTTCTACAATTTCATACCCTTTCTTTGCATGTTAAAATGTTAAAGTAGGCTTGTATATTATGTGTCTTGCTAGTCTCCTGTGGACCTGGTTATCTCTCCGGGCTTAGTTAGGGAGGAGGACTTCCTGGAGATTTATGGTTCTGGAGTGGAGACAGGTGACATACCTTCGCAAGAGGACGAGATAGTGGTCGAGGACTTCTCTTGAGACGTATCTCTTTATTTTATACTTGATACATTATTTTATTTTTTTTCATCTGTGAACATGTAGTTGATTATTCATTTCTTTATACTGTGGTTTCGGGATGTCTTACCCGCACACTTATTATTTCTATTTTATGTTGGACAGATCTTTCTCGTTAATATTATTTTATTGGACTCTATATCTCGTGTCTTATTTTTTGTGTGGATGAGATTAGCTGTGTACCTGTGACTTGTACTATATTCTGGATTTTTATCATGATTTACAACTTAAGCATTTCCCTAGTGGGCTTATTATGAGATTTGGCCCATTGGTGAAGTGCTGCTGGCATGTACCGTATCCTGGTCCTATACGTATTTTGGGCTGGGGCGTTACAGGAGCTCCATTTCCATTATTCAAGCCGGGGGCCTTTTGTAAGTCAATTTCCATCTTTGTCATTAGTTCACGAGACTGTGGACTATATAGATAGAAAGTTGTTGATATTTGGCTTCTGGATTTGATAGTTCTATCTCAGAAGGGGGGAGGAGAAGAAGAATCTGCCGCCGAGATAAAGTTAGCAGTTAAGGGTTGAAGGCAATATTCACCCAATGAAATCATATGACATGACTTGTACTTGGTTGCTTTCTTGGACTTTGTGGCGGAAGATGGTGCTTCAAAGTCCGACACCAAATCTGGATGGATCTACATGATTTCCCCTTTTTAGTAGAAAGAGGAACCAGACCATAAATTCGTGCTGGTGGGAGATTTACAATCTCTATAGTAGATCCCGGAATAGGGACAACACCATCATATACAAATTGAACCGAGAAATTGCCAAATTGTAGAGAGCCGACGTTAGCCGTCACAATCTTTGTCCTGCTGGAGAGTGATTGCGCCAGACTTGACCATCTCTTGGATCTTTCCTTTGAGCACATAGCATGCTCGAGTCGGATGTCCAATAAACCTGTGATAGACATAATATTTAGGATGGTCAGTCTTACCGACTTCTTCTGGCCGTTTTGCATCCGGCAACTGAAGTTTATTACTTTGGATTAGGCAATCAAAGATGCTCATGATATCATTCTCGTCGAAGGAATATTCTTCTTTCGAACGTGGTTCCCTTGGTGGTGGAATTATTGGGGTAGGCGTTGGCTAACTTATGTTGACGGTCAAAGCTTATTTTCCCTTGAGATTGATAGCCAAAGTTTCTTTGCCTTTGCGGTTGTTCTAGCAACCTCCGCTGCTAGTTTTTTGTTGTACATCTTTGTCGAGATTAGGCATCTGGCCGTCCACATTCTAACTATAGGTAACAAGTTTGATTTGCATGTATCTATAGTTAACGCATCCGGAGTTTCCAAAGGCATTTTGCGTGCTTCGCGACGGTATCGCTCAATGAAACGATCCACGATTTCGTTAGGCCTTTGCTTGATCTTGATCAAAGCCGACATAGTCATGTCGTTTGTTCCTTCGTAGAAGCGCTCCAAGAATATCTGTTTCAGAACTGCAAAAGAAGTAATGCACCCGTCTGGTAGGCTGCGATACCAGTCGTAGGCTACTCCTTTCAAACACCCAACAAAGACTCTTGTGAGGAGAGCATCATTAGGTTGAAGCTGGTCGGTCACTATCCTAAAGTGTTTGAGATATTGATTTGGAGATGTACTGCCATCAAAAAAACATTATAGTAGGAGGCTTATAATTGGGTGGTAACTGCACCTCTTTCCACTCAATAGGGTATGGTTGTTTGATACCAAGCTTCTGCAGGCTATCTTTTTTGCTTGAAGGCTTCGAATTGAGAAAATAAGAGTTTCACAGCCTCGTTAGTGTCTCTCGACAGTTGTGGAGTTATGGATTGATTGTTTGTGTTAGGAGGAGGGACTGCATGATAAGTACTACCCCCAGCCCCAGACTGACTTGGAGTAACCTACACTAGTATGAAGGCGATATGAGGAGACTGTACCCCTAAACTAACATTGAAAGGAGCAGATGCCGATATAGGTTCTTGGGTTATAATCACAACCGGTGGAACTGTGTGTTGATCCACAGTTATGGTGTGCATGATTGCCACCATTTTGGCCATCGTTTTCAATTTGACTTCTAGTACGGCAATTCATTGCTCCTGGCTAGCAGAACTGGAAGCATCCTGATCTTCTGTGAAGGCGTAGGTAGTAACCTCTCTGGCTATTGAAGAAGAGATAGTCTGCTCAAAACTCTCGCTGGCAGCGTCAAAATCGTGTAAAGAGCTACCCCTAGGTTAAAAAATAGAAAGATTCCTTTGACCGATTATAGCTCGACTCCTTGATCTGGTGTGTCGATAGACCCTATCAAATGTGCGATGAGAAAGAACCGGGGGTCTATGAGTAAGGGTCCGAGATAAAATAAGTCTTGGGCTACCCTCAGCCTCGTGAGAGCAATGAGTTGTCATGTTCACAGAGGCATATACTGACTCATCTTCTGAAGATACCTCCACAGGATGGGTCAAAGTAAGACAATCAAAAACTGACCGTTTGGCTATTTTACAACAGCACCTGATTGTAATCTGATGTTAGCTGCAATGATGAACTATTGGTGGAGATGGGGATACGGCCTTCCGTTTCTGAGAAATTAGATCACGGAGGTCGATTTTCTTAGTAGAAGAAGAAGGAAGACATGGCCTGTTCCTGGCCTTGTTGGTTCCTTGAAGGTATAAGGAAGCGCCTAATTCAGCGGCATAAGTGAGGGGATTTCTAGCACTCATCCTTGGTGCTTTGAAGTAGTAGGATTCACCCTTTGAACAGGATTCACATTGGCAGAGGAGAATTTTGGGCACCCATAACTTATAGGCACCAATGCTTGCTCAGCAATGGGGCACACTTTCTGGTTAAGTTGGGCTTGGCGCCTGTTAAGATGGGTGCGCATATCAGTATCAACCATCATTTCAGTCTGTTGCACTTGGAGTTTTCCTCGTACATTACGACTTATGCGTATGTTAGGAAGTTTTTCATTCAAATGAAGGGTAGGAAGTATCCCCTTTTGTTGTGCGTAAATCTCTCAGTACTTCAAATACGGCACCTTTGAGCAACCGTAGTGCCTTTGCTGAAAGATTCAGGGTTTGGCAAAATAGATAAAAGAGAATGGGTGCCCTCAAGTGGGCGCCTATCTCCCTGTAGCGTATCTTCCACAGAAGAACTAGGGATGGTAGATTCGAGAGAATGTGCACCCTCAAGCGGGTGCCTATCTCCAGATGATGCGTCCACATATTTAGGCATCACCGCAGAGGCAGATTTGAGAGAATGGGCGCCCTCAAGCGGGCGCCTATCTCCAGATGATGCGCCCAAAGATTTGGGCATCACAGCAGAGGTGGGATCAGTGGTCTTGAGAGAATGGGCGCCCTCAAGTGGAAGCCTATCTCCTTATGTTGCATCAGCAGGCTTAGGCAGCCATTCGAAACGCCTCTTCAGAGAGTGGTTCTGTACTTGTACAGTGCACTACTGCGCCTAGCTTTGGTCACAGTGTTTGTACGTTCCCTGTATGCAGAAACAGGGGCACGCTTAGCACCAGGAGCACTTAGCATCTTTTCGAACGTGGTTTGGTCGAATTTAACGAGCAGCGTTCCTTTCTTAGAGCCAATCGATGATGAATCGCCTTGAGTTGTCACCTTCTCATTGGAGGATAAGGTCGTCCCGAGCAGAGTCACCATTTTGTTTGCAAAAAACAAAAAATGTTCTTATTACAAACTTTACAGAATCGTACACGAGTACAATGAATTCTAGGGAAGTATAACTGTAGGAGTTCGGTCTGATTGACGACCGCTTTGTCCCTTTGACGAGGCGATTGTGGATGGAAGCAAGCTTGTCACTGTGTCTCAGAGCTTCTATTGATGAGAAATATTCTGTACGGCTCGGTCGTATAAAAGTATTGGCAGAACTTCGGCTTCGATTAACGGTTGAAGAACCTGCTCTTGAGAATTGATGATTGTAGAGGATGAAAGTGCGATGAGTGCTCAAACTATACCCCTCCTCGGTGTCCGTACGTTAGAAGAATGGAGCTCTATTTATAGAGCCAAGAGATAACCACCTGACAGTTATCCAAAGTAGGTGCCTCTTTTCTTGATAGGCGCCTAAGCCACTAGGTACCATTTTTAAGCAGGGGTGCCTTTGACATGTGGTGCATATAGAGAATAGGCGCGTAGTCGTGGCCAAGTGATAGGCATATTTTTTTAGAAAATTCGGAGTAGTGCACCACGTTAAGTATGCATGGCAGATTAATACGTCAGCAGGGAACTGCATACTTTGAGAAAGGCGCCCAAGGAAGTTGGCGCCTAGAAAAGTTGAGTGCCTAGTAGCAATAGGCACCTAAATGGGTCAGGGCACCTCAGAGAGATGGTCGCCTGAATGCATAAGGAGCCTATAATAACAGAACTCTTAAGAAACAATGGGCACCTAAAAGAGTTAGACGCCTAAGAGACAATGGGCGCCTAAGAGTGTTAGGCGCCTAAGAGAGACAAATATTTTGAGCGCCTATAGCGGCGGGTCTTTCGATGCAAGGTAGGTAGCCCCATGGAAAGCCCCCGACTACCCGTGCGGTATAATCCAGTGCTGCTATAACGTCTTTCCCTAGGTCGACTTAGCCATGGTGCTCCGGCTTAATACCAGTAGAAGAAGAAATCCTTGTGCACAAGTTGTCCATGACCACGCACCTACGAGAATATCTAGACTCACGTAATTACATGACCTAATTTGTGGGACAACTTAAACCATACTTAACAAAATGTGCTTTAGAACCATACTATGCAAAACGTGCATTGGAACCATACTATACAAAACATGCATCTCTGGAGACTCCCAAACGAGGGACCGTCTCAGCGACAAACGGTCGCATGAACTTTATATTCTTTGAAGTCCAGGGAACGACTATTGTACAGCCTTCCTACTTAATTTGAACAAAATGTGTTCCTTAAGTGCCATAGACCATGGCTAACTTTTCATCGAGCCAACCGTCGCTCATGCCTTAAACCAACTTGTGTTCTATACGACACTATCATCCAAGTCATACTTTATATGACAAGGCTTGAAATCATGGGACTATGTGACTTAACAACCGCAGAAAGCACGAAATAGTGCTTAGAATGACTTCGACCGCCCAACATCACTTTTGCCTAACTCAATCGTACAATAACTTACCTGTAGGACGGCAAAGGCCATGCCAAGCCTTGGACGATGGGACCGTGCATGCTTTATCAAGATTTTATACGAGCGATGCCTATAACTTAGGCTAAGTTCAAAGCTTTGTGGCAACTTAAACCAACTTCCTTCTTCCAAGCCACGGGACGAAGGATCGAATGTTATTTTAAAAACACGTGTAGATCGAATGTTATTACAAAATGTTATGAACTCGATGATTTGAAAGTGCATCTCGGTAGATTTTAGTCCCACGAGTTCAAAGAAATCAACTGTGGTACAAAATTACAATTTGGTCAAAAGTTATCGTCGTTATGGCTAACCGTGATCAAATCAGTGATTTATCGATCAAATCTGAGTTCAATTTAGTAATTAAAATTAAATGAATTACTAAATTTGTAAAAAAATTATTTGTCGTAGATCATCATGTTAGATTTCTAAAACTTCAAACGGATCGTAAATCGGAGTTCGAAATCTCCCGGGATCTCGAAAACCGTACGACGTGTCGAGTTTTGGACAACTAACACTCAAATAATTCTCCAAAAATTTAGAAAGAAAATATCAAAAAATAAAATAATTTATAAAAATTGACCTCAAGACTATTCCAACAAAAATGGCGCATGAAAACGAGGTCGGGGCTATCCGCAATCACTTCTTGAAGTCGGAAGTCTCGAAGGATCAATCTCCTCAAAAATCGGCCAAAAGAAAATAGGGTTTTTGGAATTCTGTAATTATATATATATATATATATATATATATATATATATATATATATATATATATATATATCAAAACTTCTCTCTCCAGCTTCTCCCTATGGACGTATGAGTGCTCCCCCCGCCAGATTCCGGCGTCGGGGCCGCGCCTCCTCGGTGGACCGGCTCCAGCCTATTCCCTTCCGCCCTCGGAGACTCCCACGTCGGCATTGCACTTCGACCGTCGCAGCCGCTACCAGTGCGTACCCCCTCGTAGCCTCGGCGCCGCCACTCGAGTGGACGGCAGCGCAGTTGGCTCTGGTCAGCCGCCCTCCGGTCGGGGTGGCACCCAAGCTGCGGTGGCCCTTGGCCATCGCCTCCGTCATCGCACCCTCGTTTACATCGACGTGTCGCTCCAGGCCAGTTTCCTGTGACAGAGACTGCGAGTGGCAGACGCCTTGTGCCTCCCCGCTGCGGTTGCCCCCGCTGCAGGTAGCCCCCCGACCCTCTCCTTCGGAGCCCGTCCTGAGCAGCCAGGTCGATGGTGGGACGCCCTCCTTAGAGCCCGGGCCTTCCCGCCCCACATCATCCCGCCCTTCCTCGAATTCAAATTTGAATTTTGAAATTTACCTCCCGGTGCAGCAAAAGTTGGCAGTCGGACAAGCCATGCGCCGCACCGCTATGCGCCCGTGGACCTGAGGGGCTGCTGCTGGCCCATTGTTGGCTATGCGCCCCTTTCTCGCCATGCGCCTACCCTCGGCGAGGGAAGCCATGCGTCCTTTCCTGCGGTATGTGCCCGTTGCGGCCGGTCAGGCTCCCCCCCATGCGCCTATCTCAAACTATCTCTCGGTCGAGCTGGCGCATGCCCCCGCGGTCGAGCATGCGCCCGACCATACGTAGGTCTCACCCCCTCTCTCGATCGTGCTTGGGCCTGCCCCCCGGGCGGGCTTTCGGTCGACCATGTGCCTGCCCCCAAGGACGGGCATGCGCCATCTCTCCCAGAGAGAGTGCTCGTGCGCCACCCTCTCCCTGTCGGCCGGCTATGCTCCCAAGCCGGTCGGGCATGCGCCACCTCCCCTTTGTATGGGCGAGCATGCGCCACCTCCCCAGGACGGACTTGCACCTTTTCCCCCGAGCAAGAGTGTTCCCACTCTTTCGAAGGCCCCACCCGAGTTATCTTTCGTGGAGATCCTGAGACCAGATCGCAGGTCGACCTTCTCGCCTCCCCCTATAGCCACCACTTTTCCAGACATCGAATTCCAGCATAGAGATGATGGTCATCCTATTTGCATCCCTTTCTCAGCGTCAGAGATATCCTCCCTATATGCCAGCTTCGCGAAGTCATTCGTGTTGAAGTTCCCCTCTGGGTGCCCCAAGACCACTGTCGCCCAAGAAGTAATTGCAGGATGGGGGCTCATCTCCGCCTACAGGATAGCTCTGTTAGACCCCAAACACCTACTCCTTCATCTTTCCTCGGACCCCGACTTCTCTTTAGTTTGCGCGAAAGGCACCTCTCGCATCGGAAAACACACCGTCAATATTGCCAAATGGTCCCCCGACTTTAGCCCTTCAGTCGACTCTGCGATCATCTCTGCATGGATCACCCTTCCAAACCTCCCCCTGGTCTGCTTCGCTCCCGCTGCTCTCAAGAGAATCGCAAGCTCTTTTAGTTCGCTGGTGGCGATAGCAGAAGAAACCCTCTCATTATCCAAAGGCAACTATGCAAAGATATGCGTAGAACTGGACCTTTCTTCAGACCCACCCAATCAGATTAAGATTGACCTGGGGGGACGGTCACACCTCCATAACCTGGTGTATGATAACAATATAATCTTCTACAGGCACTGTCAGAGCAGAGGACACCCCACCAGGCTTTGTTTCAAAGCCCACCCGGAGCGTCAGAAGAGAACCTCCCGCAAACAACACTCCCAGAAGACAGTTCAAACCACCTCCACAACCCCCATTCTCCCCTTCCCTAACTCTCGCTCTCATTATACAGAAAGCGACAGCTCCCCCAGCCCACGATCTCCTTCGACCAACTCGATCATCCCCCAAGATCTCCCAGGCATCCTTCTCAACAACCAGTTCAACATCCTCTCCGACATCCCGTCAGACCCTTCTCAGGAGCATCCCCAACCTAGCTCGTCCCCTGCCGAGGTCACCAAGAAGCACCAAAACCCACATCCAATCGACGCTTCACCGACCGGCGGCAGCGCAGATCAGATGGCTTAGATCATCCATAAAGCCCCCATCGCTGAATCCCCTCTCACCTGCGGCAGAGATCTCGCGATCGTCCCCGCCCTGTAGAGTATCATCCCGGTGGACAGGCTTTAACAAGCCATAGAAGCTGGCCTCCTTGACCCCGACAACCCCCTCTGTGCTCTCGCCGAGATAGAACAAGAAGAAGTAGCCCCCCATACCTGCCTTCCGCCAGTTCTTACAGAGGACGCCACCGGAACATCCCGACACGCCCCCAAAAACCACACCAACAAGAAGAACAAAAAGCAAGAGCCATCGGCCAGGACCACTCGGACTGCCACTAAGCTCAACACCCTCCCCTCCTACATACATCCCAATGCCTAATATCCTTCCGTGGAATGTTAGAGGGCTGGCCAACAAACCTACCTTGAGGAGATTAATCAGCCTCAAAAAAATCTATCACATCGATCTTCTGATCATCATCGAACCCAAAATCCCCAATAACAGACTCAAATCCATTCAACTACAGCTCAACTTCACTTTTGTGATTGCAGGATGCCACGACATTTGGATCCTGTTCAAAGCCTATTACAAAATCGGCATCGTTGACGACTCTGATCAGGCTCTCTCCTGTTGGGTTGAGCACCCCGTCCTCAAGTCTAAAGTTCTTTTGTCCGCTGTTCATGGCAGCTGCAACCACAACGAGTGAAACAACCTATGGGACACCCTCACTGACACCCACCATCTCTTCAACAATCTCCCGTGGATCTGCCTCGGGGACTTCAACACCATCTCCCATCGCGAAGAGAAATTGGAAGGGCACCCCCTCCTCAATCGACGATGAATGATTTTAACATTTTCATCTTCAGCGAACACTTGTCCCCCTGTAGTACACTGGCAACGCCTTCACCTGGTGCATCATGCAAGAGGGAGCCCGCAGATAATATTCTCGCCTGGATCGAGTGCTGGTTGACAACAGCTGGACTGACTTAAACCTCATCTCCAACCTCACGCATCTCAACACCACGGAATCAGACCATTCTCCCTCCTAATTGTGACCAGCTGCAACTCCACCCAAACCAAAAAAACCCTTCCGCTTCCTGAACTTTTGGATCCATCACCCCAATTTCAAACTCATCGTGGCTGACGTGTAGAATTCTATCAACAACCCAGACCCCCTCATCCGCATCGGTGTTATGCTCAAAGCCACCAAGAGCGCGCTATCACTTGGAACAAGCTTGCTTTTTGTGATATTTTCTAAGCCATCAAGATGGCGGAACATGACGTCAATCGTCCGGAGATCCAGTTCACCGAGAACAGGTCGCCGGAAGCTCGTACTACCTTGAACCTTACCAGAGCTCTCCTCAAGTCCAGGCTGAAGATCGAGACTGAATTCTGGAAGCAAAAAGCCTGACTATCCTAGGATTCTGAGGATGACAGAAACTCTGGTTTCTTCTACGCCTGTGTTAAGGGTCACAGAAGTCGGCTCAATCTTCACAAAATTACTGATGACAACGGCACCCTCCTCAAAGATCAGAATAGCATTAACACAGCGGCCGCTTACTTTTGTACCAACCCTTCTCCAAAATGAGCGTCGTCAAAGATGTGACTTTTCTGGCCCAGGTCCCTCACCTCATCAACGATCAGGAGAATTCCTCGCTGATGAGCCCCCTCTCCGGATGAGGTGAAGTCTACCGTCTGGTCCCTCGACGAACACAGCGCCCCCGGACCTGACGGGTTCTCTGGTAGTTTCTTCCACTCTTGTTGGGAGATAATTGGGCCCGACTTCCACGATGCCGCGGTGGGATTCTTCGCCGAAGGCACCTACCCCAAAGCCATCTCCAGGGCGAATCTTATCCTGATCCCTAAAAAAGATAACCCAAAGATATTCAAAGACTTCAGACCGATCAATCTTTGCAACTTCACCAACAAAATCATCTCGAAGATTATCGCGACTAGAATGTCCACTCTCCTCCCCAAGATCATCTCTGAGGAACAAAGCGGCTTCGGGTCGGAACATCACAGATAATAATATCCTCCTTGCTCAGGAGTTGATCACATGTATGAAATTCCCATCCAGGGGAGGGAATGTCGTGATCAAACTTGACATGGAGAAAGCATACGACCGTCTGGACTGACAATTCATGATTTGGGTTTTCAGAGTTTTCGGGTTCTCGGAACATTAGGCCGACATCATCTTCAGGTCCGTCAACAACTCGTGGTTCTCCACGGCCATCAACGGTCAGAGCGATGGAGACCCTTTCGGCTATCATGCTACCACTGGATGCCCGCTCATCACTCATCTGGCCTATGCTGATGAGTGCCTGCTCATCACTCATCTGGCCTTTGCTGACGACATCCTTATCTTCTCCTCCGGAGACACCGGGTCGGTGGAGGTGATCCACAACACTCTCGAAAAATATACCAGATGCTCTGGCCAACGTATCAACGCTGACAAGACCGTCATCTACCCCCACCACAATGCCGATCAAAATTATACATCCGTCCTCTCCAACCTAACCTCCTTCACCATCGCATACCCTCCGTTCTCTTACCTGGGAGTTCCGCTGGTGTACGGTAGATCGAGCTCTAGCATCTTCGAGGGGTTAGTGAACAAAATCAAAAGAAAGATCGAAGGTTGGCACAATACAACCATATCGCTGGACGGCAAGATGATCCTCATCAAACACGTCCTATCCTCCATCTCCATATACTACCTGGCGGAATACTTCCCCTCCAAGAATGTGCTCTTCGAGATCGAATCCCTTTTCACCAACTTCTTTTGGGGGCACAGCAATGGCAAGGACAAGCATCACTGGGCTAGCTGGGACTCGATGGCCAAACCAACCGACGCCGGTGGCCTTAGCTTTTCCAGACTGGCGCACATCATATACGCTTGCTCCATGAAGTTGTGTTGGAAGCTGCGGACTGACAAATCCACTTGGACCAGGTTCATGAAGGCTAGATACTTTCCATATTCTTACCCGGTGGCCGCCGTCGCCAACAATCGATCGTCCACGGCCGTCTCCTTGCTGAACCTTTTATAATCGAGAACCCCGCTAACCTTCAGTGGTCCCTCACACCCGATGGCTCCTTCGTGACCGCCTCCGCCAGGTCGATGGCTCGTAACACCGATTTGTCTGTCCCGTTGATCGCTCCCATTTGTCACTCCTGCCTCCCCTCCAAATGGTCGATTCTCATCTGGAGAGAATATCGCCGGAGGTTACGTACCGACGACTCCCACACCTCCATCGGCTATAGCTTAGCATCCAAGTGTCACTGCTGCACCTCCCACCAATCAGAAATATCACATCACATCCTACTTCATGACGACAGCGCGAACCAACTTTGATCTAACCTTTCTCAGCGATGTGGTAAGACACCCCATACTGGAGGCTTTAACGATCTCTTGGCCAGTTGGGGATCCTCTCATGGTCACCAGATCATCGCAGCCGCCGGCATTTGGGTTCTATGAAAGAACAGAAACAAATTTCGTTATGAAGGTCACTAATTCAACCTTCAACAGCTTCTTAGGGAAGTTCTTTGGCAGTGCCAGCGCATTCGCAGTAGATGCCCTCACGCTCCGGATGGTTTCTGGAGGACGCTGCTCTAGTCCATTTTGGTCTTATTGGGTTTCGGTTTTTGAGCTTGCTTTCGCGCTTGGCGAGCTTACTTGTATAGGCTTCGGCATTTTACGCCTGATACATCAATAAAGCTCCTTGGCTTCAATATATATATATATATATATATATATATATATATATATATATATATATATATATATATCCCGTCTCTTCTATGCCCCTTCACCCCCCCCCCCCCGCGACGGCCGCCAGTCGTTGGATGTACATCCCTCTCCTCACTGTCCGGCGCTCGGCCCTCTCCGTCTTCCAGTCGCAGGCGGAGATGGCGCTTCCTCCATCCATATCTTCCCCGACCGAGGCCCCCGCTGCAGCCACCCCATCCCTTAGGGTCTTCCCCATCCATCCTTGGCGATGCCCCCTCCCTCGAATGGACGGAACAGCAGCTAGCCCTACTCGGGCGCTGGTGGGTCCGGTCTCACCCATCCGCCGTCCCTCGGCCGGTGTCGACGCCCGTCTGTCCCTCAACTCCCCCGACGAAGGTCGACACACTCGAGATGGCGCTTCCGCCATCTATGTCTTCCCCTGCCGAGGCCCCTGCGGCAGCCACCCCCTCCCTCAGGGTCTTCCTCATCCATCCTCGGCGCTCCCCCCTCCCTCGATTGGAAGGTACAGCAGGTAGCCTAACTCGGGCGCTGGTGGGTCCGGTCTCACCCGTCCGCCGTCCCTCAGCCGGCGTCGACGCCCGTCCGCCCCTCAACTCCCCAGACGAAGGTCGCCACGCTCGAGGACCGGACACCCTTCCAGCCTCATTTGGTTGGTCCCCCCTCATCTGACTCGAGTAGGATTATCACCCTCCAGCAATCTGTCCCTTCTTTCGCTGAAGCGGCCGGCGCTGGTGGCCCAGCTGCCTCGCCAACCCCAGCCTTAGGCTCCGTACTGTCGCCATGCCCGATAGGGATCGCTTCCGCAACATCCCTCTCCCCTCGGGTGGCGTGTTATTCCACGTGCCTGGCGCTGGAATAGAGGATCAACTGTCCTTTTACCTCACCAGCCACCGAGGCTCATGTCCCCTTTTTTCTGCCTCGGGCATCGAACAGAGATACCCTGGCACAACACAACCCCTTGCGTTTGGTTCTCTCGAGTTTCTTTGCAGGGCGCCAGCTGGCCACCCATCGGCGTATCCCGCGGTTTGTGCCTCAAGTCCCTCCTCGGGCGACGAGCAGCGCTGCTCTGGCACAACCCATCCCCTTGCGCCTGGTTCTCACGGCCCTCTTTGCAGAGCGCCAGCTGGCAACCCATTGGCGCAACCCTCAGTTTGTGTCCCATGTTCCTGTCTTTATGAGGCGGAGCTCAAGTGGTGGGCCATCCACCCTTCATCCTCGGGCGCACGAGTTCCCCCATGGCACAACCAGCGTCTGGAACGGGCTTTTCTCGTCCTATGGCGCACGCGTTGACTTGTACCCACCATCTTCTATGCCATCATACGGCGCAACCAGCGTCCGGTGCTGGTTACTCTAGCTCTTTGGTGCACGCGACGTCTTGCGCCCCGCCTACGACCTCCTTGTTCTTCGGCCCACGCGACGACTTGCGCCAGCCTTGTTGGCCAGGCGTTGTAGGTCCTAAAAAATCAAGTTGCATCAATTAACAAAAGTCAAAAATTCAAGATATTCATCAGTTGTGCAGACAACAGATTGCGCAGACATCACTTTGCGCAGGTTGGTTTGTGCATGTTCCCAACTGCGCAGGCTGACGTGGCAGAAGTCATCACTGACTGAATTAAATCAGATCTTCCTAACAGCTGACAACACGAATAACGAGGAGGCTGTTCGTTTTTGACGCCGCACAGTGCTCGAGGGCGGCTGACAGGTGGCAGCGCAATCCGTGGTTGCGCAAACCATTCATGCGCAATCCGTGGTTGCGCAAACCATTTATGCGCAGTTCACTTTGTGCATTCTACCAACATAACTGACTAATTACATGTGGTATTCATGCCATCAAATGCTCATTACGTAGCAACTGTCTATGCACGATCATGCGCATTTCAATCAACTAATGCCATGTGTCTCAGATAGTTGGCCCACGATCCAATAACTGCCTGCGCAATCCAGCGCTGCGCAAACCAGTTGCTGCGCAAATCAGCTTGCGCAGTCCAAAATAACTGAAAGTTAGTTATTTTCAGAACTCTATAAATAGAGTTTCAAGTCTTCATTTTAAGGGGATCAAGATCACAGATCAGAAATCAGAGAGTTCAGGAGTTCTTACCAAAGTGCTGCTGCATTCTTCCGAGACTTTTGTCTTCAACTTCAGAGGCTTTTGCCTTCAATTTCCAGAGTTGTTTTCAACTTCAAAGGCTTCGTCTTCAAAGTTCACATCGTCCAAGGGATAAAGCAATCGTAATCAAGATTGGATTCCTATAGTTGTAATTTTCCCAGAATTTTTGTAATCTTTATTACAGTTTGTATCAATAAAGTTTTATACTTTTGTTTTTGCAAACAAAATGGCGACTCTGCTGGGGACAACTTTCTTCTCCGACGAGGAAGTAGCAACTCAATGTGACGTAGCGTCTATCGGGAAGACGTAGAAGACACTGGTTGTTAAGGTCAACCAGACAGCCTACGAGGCGATGCTCAACTCCAAGACCACTCCCTGTACTGTAGCCACTTCTGCCAAGAGCAAAGTGCGCTCAGTTTGGGTCTCCAAGTCTGCACAATCTGGCAGTTTTGCCACCAAGGATGCTGTACCAACTGCTGCACAATCTGCTAGTCAGACTGCTGCATAAACTGCTGTGCCAACTGTTGCACAGTCTGTCTCAGCAACTGCTGCACAATCTGTTGCAGTCAAAGCTGCGCAATCTGTTGCAACTGTTGTACAGGCTACTTCATATGCTGCCTTGTCAAAACAGAAGACTCCTATGACTCTGGCGCAATTGGCAGTGGCTTTTCCTGTGCAAAATAGCACTCCAGTAACTAAAATGCATCCCAAGCACTCTAAGACAAGAACTCCTGATGCACTTCCTACCAAAGCTTCTAATGCACAAATGACTAGTGCACCTTCCAGCCATGCGCAAACCAAGTCTGCGCAATCCAAGAAAAACAGCCTTTTGGCTAAATTCCCTTCTTCTCACAATAAAAGAAGAGATTCTACTCCTCTTCCCAAACACCCTATTGCCTCTGCGCAATCTACTGAGGTAGTCCTTTGACTATTCCTCCTTCTCTTCAAAGCAAAGAAAAAGGTCCATTGGTCTTTTCTCAAACTTCCTTGTCTCATGACTTGGAAGATAACAGAGGGAAACACTCTTTAGCTAACCCTTCATCTCAAAACAAAGAAAAAGGCCCTTTGGTCTTTTCTCAGTCTTCTTCAGTCTTTACTGAAGAAGATCCATCTCAATGTGTCTCGGCACCAATCAGTTCGAAAACTCTGGCGAACAAGGATTCTTCTTTCCTTTATAACAAGAGTACTTGTACTAATCAAAAAGGTATTCTGCCTACTCCGATAGCAGAATTCCAGGACCTTCCGACTCTCTAAATTTGTCGTTCCAGACAGAAAAAACTGTTAGTGTCTCAAACAGAAACTCCTGGGGGTGAATTTGCTGACCTCAGAACTTATCTTAATCGACCCACTTCGGTAAAACGAAAACAGCCAATGCCAAAGGTCAAACATCATCAGAAACAAATCTCCAAGGTCAAAAATCCTGACACTTATGCCAATGAAGTGAGTACTTCCCTGTATACTCAAGGGACTAAACATTTGAAGAATCGGAATCATGTTCCAAATCTTATCAAAGAACAGATCCCTCGGAACTTTCCTCGTCCTGCTGTAGATCTTCGAGAACATCTAAGACAAAAACAGGATAATGTCTCAATATCTCCATCTCAACCATCTGATCATCACTGTAATCATAAAGTCATCATCCAATGCTGTTGTCAAACGACAAAACGATCTGTCTTCGATCATTTAACTTTTGCTAAATCTGAACCTATGTCAGAAGAAGACGAAGTTTTGTATGCTTCGGTTAACATGACTTCCCGAGACACTGGGGGTAAAAGATGCTCTAAGCATGGTAGACTCCGTAAGCCAAGCCAACGGTATTTGGAATTACTTCAAGAATCTTCTGAAGGAGTATTTCAACATACCCGTTCTCGAAGCCGAGATACAATCGGTCAAAGAAATCTTCCTCAAAACCCTTCAAGTCATCTTCCTGTTTCCCAGTCAGGAGATGATTCGTTTTCTGATTATGATGCATACAGTAAAAGTTCTGAACAAACAGTATCTTCCACTGTGCCAAGAGAAGTGACGGCTTATGTTGTCACCGATGATCCAGATGCTTCAACCTCCGCAAATCAGGAACAGCGAATTGCTGCACTCGAAGACAAATTAAAAACCATGGCTGAGATGGTTGCTAGTATGCATTCCATCATTGTAGCACAGCATATTACACCACCAACTGCACCTATTACTAGTACAGAGATCATAGCATCTTCAATACCTGCCAATACTGGGCTGGGGGTAGTGCCTCCCCAAATGCCTCCTGTACAAGTGCAAGTACAAACTACGCCTAGCCAGTCAGGAGCTGGGGGTAGTGCTTACAACGCTGTTCCTCCTCCTACCACTAGAACTCAACCTGCTCCTTCTTCTTCATCAGAAGGCGCCAATGAAGCTGTCAAACTCTTACGAACCCAGTTTGAAGCATTTAAAGAGAAAGACAATCTACAAAGGTTGGGGATTAAACAGCCCTATCCGGTTGAATGGAAGGACGTTCCGTTTCCCCCAAAGTACAAAATCCCTACAATCTCTCTGTTCGATGGCAGTACTTCCCCGAGTCAATTAATCAATCATTTTGAGGTAATGACTGTTCAACTTCAGCTAAATGACGCTCTTCTTACCAGAGTGTTCGTCGGTTGTTTAGCTGGCGTAGCATATGACTGGTACAGAAGTTTGCCCGATGGTTGCATCACATCCTTTTCAGGTCTCAAACAAATTTTTCTGGAACGGTTCTATGAAGGATTTAATGATATGACTATGTCAGCTCTCAACAAAATCAAACAAAAACATAATGAAACTGCTGAGAGCTTTATTGAATGGTTCCGCCGTGAAGCTTTGAAAATGCCTCCAGGGACTCCAGCTGCTGTCACTATTGATACTTGTAAGGCAAATCTTTTACCTATTATCAGTATGTGGACGGGATCAACCCAATTTCAAGATTGGCCCTCATTCATCGTCAACGCCAAAGCTGCTGAAGTAAGTGCCGACAAGTTTAAATAATTGGGGTTACAAATGTCTAACCCTGATCGCGATGAGCATCATAATTCAGGTGGTGGCAATCGCCAGAACAATCGCAAAGCGAAAGAGACTTTAAACATTAACTTGAACAAAAATAAAGAATCTTTGGCTGTCAATGTGGCCCCACCTACATCTACTCCTACTCCTTCTGCACCTCCACCGAGGGAACCTCGTCCGAAGGTAGAATATTCCTTTGACGAAAATGACACGGCAAGTATCTTTGAGTGTTTACTCAAAAAAATTCAACTCCCTGATCCAAAGAAACCTGATGAAGTCAATAAGACTGATCATCCCAAGTATTGTGTCTATCACCGATTCATTGGACATCCTACTCGAGCATGCTATGTGCTCAAAGGTAAGATTCAAGAGCTTGTCAATGCAGGTGTAGTCACTTTGCAACAAGATGAGAAGACTGTTACTGTAAATATGGTTTCAGTCCAATTTGGAGATTTCCCTCCGCAGATGATACAACATGGTGTCATTCCAATTCCTAAAGTAACCCTTGAGATTGAGAATCTTCCGCTTCCATCCATTGAAGGTCTTATTCCCTTGTCTCTTGACAACGGTGAAATTATGTGGATCCATCCTGATCTTGCTCCAGAATTTGAGATATCTTCCAAGAAGAAAACTCGTTCTAAAGGCAAAACCAAGATTTGCAACATGGTATCTTTTGATCCCATTGTTGACGAAGAGATTCTGTTAGGCACCAGATCAGGGAAAGCTTATTTGAAAGATCATTCTGAAGGTCAAAGAGATCCTGCTTCTTCTTTCGAACCTACTCCGGTACAACCTGCATCTGCTGAAGAGGTCCCTTCTATATCTTCACCAGTTGTAGTATCAATTCCTCCTAAGCCAACAACGGCTGACAAAGGCAAATAACAAGTTCGATTTGACAAACCTCTAAAGAAGTCATCTCCTACTGGGCTTGAGAAGCCTTACAACTTTGATATATTGGCTCAATTAGCCAATACACCAGCTAGGCTGTCAATCTTTGAACTCTTGCGTCTTTCCAAAGAGACACAAGAAACTCTAAGTGAAGCTCTGATGCAGGCTGAAACTTGCTTAACTCTTCTCAAGAAGCCAGAATCAGAATCAGTCTCTTGTCATCACAGTCATAGTGTCTTGGAACTGATCCCAAATATTACCTTCACTCAGGATGATATGCTAATGGAAGATAATAGACATGATCGTCCTCTTTACTATACAGGATATGTAGATTCAATGAAGGTTGATCGTATCCTGATAGATCCAGGGTCTGCACTTAGTATTATGCCAAAGACAATGCTAGATGCATTGAAGATACTAGTGCATAGTCTTTCAACCACGATCACTACTATTCTGGGATTTAATCAAGGAAAGAGTGAACCTTTGGGCAAGATCCGCCTAAAACTCCAAATAGGCAATCTTCGCACAAAGGTGACTTTTTATATCATTGACAATCATGGTTGTTCTTACAATGCTCTCCTGGGAAGGCCATTCCTCCATGAACACAATGTCGTTCCATCAACTCTTCATCAATGCTTTAAATACGTTGATGACAAAGGACAAGTTCACAAGGAAGTTGCGGACCTATATCCTTTCAAAGGTGTTGAAGCTTATTGCAACGATGCTCGTATGTACAAGGATGAATTTATGAAGGTGGTATTGGCTATGGATACTGAAGAAGATCAAAAAGCAGTACTTCAAGACACTCTCATCATACCTGTTAAGGGGCGAGTTTCTCATCCTCAATCTTCCAAGCCACTGGTTATTCACTTACCAGTTCAAAAGAAATCATTTGATGCTGATGAAAATCAAAGGGAGCTCACCTCTTCTGAGCCACTTGTTATCGACTTACGTCGTAACAAAGACAAAAAGCAGCTCATTCCTTCTGAGCCACTTGTTGTTGATCTAAATCACAATAAGGAAAAAAGGGAGCTCACCTCTTCTGAGCCACTTGTTATCGATCTCCGTCGTAACAAGCCTCCTCCATGTTCTTCTTCTCCCCCTCTTGTAATCAATTTGACCAAACCTGCTAAGGTTAAAGGTCCTGTTGTAAATACTGATGTACAAATCAATGAAAAAGCACCTACTTTCCAGTATATTGATGTTATTTATTATACTAAAAGTTATTTGGATATGTTAGATAGCTTCCAATCAATTACACTGGGAGTCGTACAATCTCTTCAGACAGAAGTCTCACTTGAAGATCCAGATGACTCTTACCGTATTCACCCTTCTTTGAAGAAAGGTAAAAGTCCAGCATTTTTATATAAAAGACCGGAAACAAAGATTAACTATACGGATGATAGCAAAGTTAACGATACGGGACGTCTCCAGTTCCATCGTTATAGTCAACAATCAAAAGACATCCTCCGAAAGATGGGTTACGATTTCAAGAGCGGTCTTAACTATGGTAAAGGTAGACGAACTCCCATTCGTACAACAGTTCCAAATGGAAAATCACAAATGTATTATGACAGGACCAAGAAAGGTCTCGGATATACTTCTCCTCCACTGTTATCCCCAGCGGCTTCTGAATCAGATAGTGAAGAACGTTCTAATTCTTCTGATTCCAGATCATGGGATTCCGATACCAGCATCGGTGAAGTTCATCGTATAATCGTATCTTCTAACATGGTCTCCGTTGAACTACCAGAAGGCTGTGATGAAGATGTTGAAGAAAATCCAGAAACAGATCCTTGGGCTCAACATATGGATAACCAATGGGTACTTCGTTTTGAACAACGTGAACCTCCTACTGAAGATCAACTAATTCAAATTGATGTAGGGGAAAGAGAGTCACCTCGGCCAATCTTTATTAGCAAGAATCTTCCAGAAGCAGATAAGCAAGAGTTGATTCTTCTTATTAAAGAATACATAGACGTCTTTGCTTGGAGTTACGAAGACATGCCAGGTTTAGATTCCAAGATTGCTACTCACAAACTGAACATTCTTCCTAATGCTAAACCAGTCAAACAGCAACAAAGGCGATTTAAGCCTGAAATGATGGACGCAATTGATGATGAAGTCAAGAAGCTCATCGCTTGTGGCTTTATTCAAGAAGAGCAGCACCCTGATTGGGTAGCCAATGTCGTCCCAGTTTTGAAGAAAACTGGAAAAGTTCGAGTCTGCATCGATTTCCGAGATCTCAATGAAGCATGTCCAAAAGATGAATTTCCTCTTCCTATCACAGACGTCATGATTGACAATACTTGTGGGTTCGAAAGAATATCTTTTATGGATGGATTTTCCGGATATAATCAGATCAAAATGCATCCTGAAGATGAAAAGCATACATCTTTTCGTACTCCTCGAGGAGTCTATTGTTACACAGTGATGCTATTTGGTCTCAAGAACGCTGGTGCAACCTACCAACGGGCCATGAGTACCATTTTCAGAGAACATCTTCGTAAAACAGTCGAATGCTACGTTGACGATATTGCTGTTAAAAGTCGTCTAAAAGAAGATCACATCCAAGATTTGAGAACAATATTTAATCTCATGCGTCAACATCAGCTCAAGATGAATCCCACCAAGTCATTCCTGGGTATCTCTAGTGGCAAATTTCTCGGCTTCATCATTACCTCTAAGGGTATACACGTGGATCCCGAGAAGATCAAAGCCATCCAAGAGATGCGTCCTCCACGCAACCTAAAAGAGCTACGAGGATTCCAAGGCCGACTTGCGTACATCAGGCGATTCATTTCGAACTTGTCTGGACGCTGCAGACCATTCACTCAACTAATGAAGAAGGGTGTATCTTTTATTTGGACTGAAGAGTGTCAACGAGCATTCGACAATATCAAACAATATCTTATGAACCCACCAGTTTTGGTGCCACCTATCTCTGGCATTCCATTCTTGATGTATGTCCGTGCTATGGACCATTCATTGGGTGCTTTACTTGCCCAAAAGAACAAAGAAGGCCATGAACAAGCTATCTACTATCTTAGCCGAACTATGATTGGTGCTGAACACCGTTATAGCCCGGCGAGAAAGAATGCCTGGCTCTCATGTTTGCGGTGCAAAAGACGAGGCATTATATCATTGGTCAAACTATTCATGTTATATCTCGAGTTAACCCTCTCCGGGTACTCATGAAGAAACCTAGTACACTTAATTCTCGGTTGGCTACATGGGCAATCCTGCTAGCTCAATATGACATGGTGTATGTTCCACAAAAGTCTGTCAAAGGTCAAGCGTTGGCGGACTTCTTAGCAGCTCATCCTGTGCCTGAGACATCTAAACTCTATGATGAAATTCCTGACGAGACATTAGAAGTCAACATGATCTCCGAAGAGTTTCCAACCTGGCGTTTACTCTTTGATGGTGCATCAAGAATTAGACCAAATGGTGCTATAGTGGCAGGTGTTGGAGTTGTTCTCGTTTCTCCAGACGGATTAACTATCCAAAGAGCCTACTCTATAGATGAACCTTGCTCCGACAATGTGGCAGAGTACAATGCCTTACTTGTCGGCCTTCAGCTAGCTAAACAACTGAATGTTGAATATCTGGAAGTCTATGGTGATTCTAAACTGGTTGTGAACCAGGTTAGAGGAACCTATGAAGTCCGTCATCAAGACCTGGTGCCTTATCATGAAGCGGCAATCAATATAGCTACATCATTCAAAGCTTTCTTCATCGACTATGTTCGACGAGCTTGCAATACTGAAGCCGATGCTTTGGCCAATCTTGCAGCTGTCTTAGCCATCCCTATCAAAAGACATCAGGTGGTGGTTATTTCTAACCGAGAATTGTTCTGTATTGAAAATAATCGTAATATTGAATTTAGTAATCTTGCTGAAGTCAATGTTATTGATGACGATTGGAGAACTCCTTTTATCGATTTCGTAGTACATGATATACTCCCTGAAGATCCTAAGGAGGCTACAAGCGTTCGACGTCGATCTCTACGATTTTATTACAATCAAACCACCAAAACACTCTATCGGCGAACTTATGATGGTCTTCTTCTACGCTGTTTAGCTGGTGATGAAGCCAAACAAGTGTTGCGTGAAGCTCATGATGGCGTCTGTGGAGCACATCAACCTGGTCCTAAATTACAGGATCGCATCCGACGTATGGGTTACTATTGGCCCTCTATGGTATCAGATGCCATTGAATATGCAAGGAAATGTCGTGCTTGTCAAATCCATGCAGACTTCATTCATCAACCCTCGGAATTCTTACACCCGACTGCTGCTTCCTGGCCTTTTGAAGCTTGGGGTATGGACATCATAGGTCCTATTAATCCTCCTTCTTCTAGAGGACATCGGTTTATATTGGCGATAACCGATTACTTCCCCAAGTGGGCTGAAGCTATATCTCTGGCTGAAGTCAAGACTAGCAGTGTCATCAACTTTGTTAAACACCATGTCATCTATAGATTCGGTGTACCTCGCAGAATCATTCATGACAATGGACCTCAATTCATTAGCCAGAAGTTCACTAGATTCTGCGATGATCATCGGATTAACAATGTTGCTTCGACGGCCTACAATCCTGCTGCTAATGGTTTAGCTGAAGCCTTTAACAAAACCATTATTAAGCTCCTTAAGAAATTTGTATCCACTAACAAACGGAATTGGAGCGAGAAACTTGGCGAATGTCTTTGGGCCTATCGAACTACAGTCCGTAATCCCACAGGCTTTACACCTTTCTCTTTGGTGTATGGCTGTGAAGCTGTCCTTTCTTTGGAGTTACAAATTCCTTCTTTAAGGATTGCTATTGCCAATGAACTCACCACAGAAAACAATGACCTTCTTCGACTTCAAGAGTTAGAGGCATTGGATGAAAAGCGGTTAATGGCTCAACAGCATATTGAGTTATACCATGCCCGCATCTCAAAGACATTTAATCGTAAAGTGAAGGTCAGAGCCTTTCAGCAAGGAGAACTTGTTCTAACGGTCAGACGTCCTATGACTATGACTCATATGAGCAAAGGAAAATTCGATGCGAAATGGGAAGGTCCCTATGTTGTGAGCAAAGTCTTCTCAAACGGAGCTTATCAACTTTCAGAACTTGATGGTCGAGTTGCTATGATGCCTATCAATGGCAGATTCTTAAAGAAGTATTATGTATAAATGTAAATACTTGTAAATTATCAGAAAGAATCAAGTTCATGAATAAAATTCAAATTTTATTATATGATAGTACATATTAAAGGTCACTATCATCTTTTTCTACATTGGGACGAGGGCCACTGCCGTCCTTCTCAAAAATGCGGTCAGCAAAAGTGCCAAAAACCTCCTTGCTGGATCCCACAAGAAACTTACAGGCGGCCATCTTCATGGCTTCTTCTTCTTTAGTCTTTTCTGGTTCGAGCAGGAAGTCCAAAATGTCCCGTGGTGGCTGGGGTGCAGACGAACCTTCGCCTGCTTCTGCTTCCTTTGGCTGAACTGGATCGGCAGGGTGTTCTTCAATACCCTTCTGAACCTTCGAGACAGTCTCAACCTTCTTAGATGCTTCTCCGGAAGACATTTTTATGTTGAAGAGTAGAAGTGTTCCTTCCTGTCAGATTTCTGCTATATTTATAGACAGAAGTTCCTCAATTAATGAAGCATTACATTCATCCGACGGTTCATCCGTTCATTAATACCTGACGGTTCATCCGTTCATTTATCACATTCATCCGACGGTTCGTCCGTTCATTAAACACTTGATGGTTCATCCGTTCATTTATTACACTCATCCGACGGTTCGTCCGTTCGTTAATATCTGACGGTTCATCCGTTCATCTATTTTGACGGTTAACCCGTTTATTTATTATCATTTGACGGTTAATTCGTTCATTTCAACATCATTTGCCGATTTACCTGTTCTTTCATCATTACTTGACGGTATTTCCGTTCATTCATTTTCATATACATTGACGAGTCATCATCGTTCATCTTCTATATCAGCAATTTGTCGTTTTCGATTAAATTGTCAATAAATATATCATATCTATCTATTATTTATATCTGAATAAGATATACAATAAATAATGGAGCCACAACAAAATGTCCTTTATATCAAAAAAATGAGACATTACAAAAATGCAGCTACAGCAACAAAACCCAAATACAAAATCAAGAAGGAGGGACAATCAGATTGTCAATTTGCTGCTTCAATGTCTGCAGCTCTTCTTCATGTGTTGACGCTACTATCTTTCTTGCCTCCTCCATCCCGCTGTCTTCATCAAAAATGGGCATATCTACTGTCCTGCGGGTGATCTCTTCACCATGAGTGGTCTCATACTCATTTCTTTCTTCAATCAATGCATTAAATTGTTCAATCACCAGTTGGTGATTCACAGTTTCTTCTTCAAACTCTTGTTGGAGGCGAGTAATTTCAGCCTTCAGCTCAGCAAGTCGCCGTCCTTTACTTTCAGCCACTAGGGTAATTGATTCTATTTTAGAATTATATTCAGCTGATTTTGCTGAATGAGCTTCTAATAGATTTTGAAGAGTTAACCTTTCCATATCAGCAGCTTGAGCCAGCCGCTCAAATTCAGCTTGTACTAAAGAGTCTACATCTTTCTTCTTGAGTTCTTTATACTTCTTGATGGAGACTTCTAATTCATCCAGTATATGTTCAAGGAGAGTGGCCTGAGCTTCGTCTCCTTGGTCTCTTATGGCTCTTATCAAGAAAGAAGTGGGCTTCCTAACCATAATGAAGTCAGCCCCTTCTTTCTCTATCATTTTACGGACGAGAGATCCCAGCGATTCAAAGAAGCATTTAGTAAATGACTGGATAACCTGCTGATTGATGGCTAAAGTTCCAGGAGTCGCTGCTACTCCCGATGATGACGGGGTAACAGGTTGCTCGATTCTTTGAGGTTGGACAATAGGCTCTTTAAATAAGGGAGCCAGAGTAGAGCTGGTTGCTCCTCCTGCTTGATATTCTACAAAAGTAAAATTATTATTTTACTAATTGATTGTTGATGAACAAAAAGATCAAATTAAGAGCAATGTTACCTTGGTTTGGTTTAACAACGAGTTTATTCCTTACTGGAATGGAATACTGTTGAACAGAAGTAGCCTCCGCTGCAACAGCCTGACTGCTGCCCGCCTCAGAACCACAAGATAAATGATGACTACTGCTAATAACTACCGTTGGTATAGGCACCATAATCAGGTCCGTTGGAGGTATTGGCAAAGTCCCAAGATCTGCGAATGAAGATATTAGTTATCGGTTCATTTTAAAACAAGAAAAGATTGTTAAATCTTGTTTTATACCTTGAGGGTCGGTGGCGGGATTTTCTTTTAGCACACCTTCGTCGGCTACTTCTTCAGGAGATATTTCTATTTCAACATCGACAGCCTTTTCTGCAGACGCCTCCACTTCAATATCCTTTTTAGGATTTGAAATATCATCGGCAGTATCAAGAGATCTGTGTTCTTCAGTTTGCTTTTCAGGATCTTGTAAATACTCATCAACATTTTCGGATGAAGATCCTTCCTCGTCTTCTTCTTCTTCTTCTTCTTCTTCTACTGCTGCATTTTCACTGCTAGTGGCAGCCTGATCTTCCTGCAAGCTATAACTGCAATCCTCCAGAGCTGCAATCATTTCACGGTCTTCGTCCTCACGAGGAGTCCTAGGAGTAGGAGGAGGTTGAGTAATATCTGTAATAGGAGAATGAGGTCGTACAACACTTTGATCTTCCTCTAAAATATGTTCTCTAGGCTTTTCAATTCTTGGGGCAACATCTCCCCTCTGTTCATACTCCTCGAGAGTTTTGCTCCCTGATTCAGAAGCGGGTGTGGGAGATGCCATTAGAAGTCCTGCAGCAGCATCTACTGAAGTCAGGAGTTGTATAGAAGAAGACTCTTCCAAGACTCTTCTAGTGACTACTCTTTTCTTTCTGTGTAGAGGCCTAACAGGACTCTCTACATTTTCTGGCTCTGCTTGCTTTTGCACGGAGGTTGGTGTACTGGCAATTTCTTGATATGTCTCGGCCAATTGTCGGGATTGAGATCTGGTAGTCACCTTTTCAGAAGAAACATCAAGAATCAATTTCTTCTTCGCCACAGGAGCAGGAGCCTCCTCTCTTCTTCTCTTCTTTGCAGGAGATTTACCCACCTTCAGTGAAATACGAAGTGGTGCATTCACTTCTTGGGGGAATATAATATCCCTTGTAGTTTCCAGAGGTGCATCTGTCGGTTCCTGCGCCTCCTCATTTATAGGGATCGATGGAGCAATTCTTCCTCTCCTTAATCTTGTTGCAGTGGCGAAACTATCTGCGAGATTAAAATTCTCGGCAAAAGTATTCGCTGATGTATAAAATACGGAGTATGTAAAAAGCATTCGAGGACCCTGAGGAGTAGTCCTTGCTGGCATGGAGAAAGTAGCTTTTGTATCACGGGCATTGTAATAAGCCCAAGCCCTAGCTCCGTCTATCAGATAACCCTTGCCTTGGAGGCAGGTAATTGCGTTCCCTACGTGGAACTGATCATACCCAAACTGTCGAGCAAAACGGCTTGGGAGGTATGGTTCTAAGTAGCACTCTTCTTCGAATCGGTAGACCAAATGAGATGGTCGAATTGTCTTCAACCATTCAAAAGCGACACGAGTTAGAGGCTGCAGTTTCGAATCCACCATATTCGTGGGCATCTGATCATATCCAGTAGGGAAAGGAGCACAGCAGAAGTTCCAGCCTCTGTTCAGATTTAACATAAATCTACATTCAGATAAGGAAGTATATTTCCATTTTCTATCGGAATACCTTCGAAGAAAACTGCCGTCAACTGGTCCCATGCCAGGATCCATTAGAGTTGGATAGTGAAGAAGCAACCATCCAAACAAATATGTATATGGCAATTCTAAGCGAGGGAATTCTCTCTCTTCTTTCGCTTTCAACATCAAGTCAACATATAAACGGAGACTGGCGTTCAGCTTACAGGTCATTGCTGATAGTAAGTCCATTTTATAGCCAAAGACCAATTTAACAGCTGCAAATAAGACACCACGGTGAAAACGATCCACTGCACTGGATCCGGGAACTACGAACCTTCGCAGCCATTATGTCAAGAATCCCGCCAATTGTGCTGCTTCTGACATGGGTCTATAGCCCATTCTCAAGTAACTTTCCAAATTGTCTCCTCTCTTCAAAGGAGGATATTCATGGTGATCCATCACTTCTTTATCAAAGTGACCACTCTGTTCCATTAATTTTCTGACCTCTGTATGGCTCAAAGGTTTGAAAAAGGTTGGGTAACATTTATCGTTCTCCTTGGTTTTCTTCTCCTCTATATGATTAAGAAACAGATATGGTAGCCACTTTGAAGAATAACAAGTATTGGCAGTGGCACTCTTGTAAAATAAAGAGCAGATCTTGTAATGGCACAATAGTTCTTCGAATACTGTCACCATCTCTGGATTCTCTTTTCTGAGCTTGTTCAACTCATCATTTGTTGGTACATACTCCTCATACGGAGCATTTGCCATGGGCAAGAACGAGATATACTTCATCTCGTGGAGTGCAAAGCCCATCTCTCCCCCTGGGGTCATGAAAGTTCCAGTCCTGTAGTTGTATCTCTCAGCTAAGGCTAAGAACATATGAGGATTGGGAGCAAATCCATATACAGTGGCATGCACTGCTTCATACAGGTTGATTTGTTGGAGTCTGTCTTGGAATTTTCCCAGAACCCAATTCGCGATATAACTCCATCGCTTGTAGTCTGGATTCACCAATCCAGTCATTCTTATATCTTGCTCAGGATATTTTCCTTCAACCTTCGCAAACTCATTTGCGAATATTGGTGTCCTAACAGGCATTAGCATGGATGAGTTCTCTGGTGGAATGCAGCCAGGTCTTAAGCCTCTCAGTAGGATACTATATCTGTCGGAAGAGCTATAAAACATATCCTTATGATGTGGCCCCTTCTTTACGAAGATTTTTCCTGCCCGAGCATCCTGAAATAGAGTAATATTCCATTCCATCTTCCTAGGGTAGCTTGCATGAGCGTACCGTGACAAAGGAAGGCATCGAGCGATGTCGGGTATAAAAAAGGATCTATCTTGCTGGTGAACTACCCTATCTTCCATCCTTGGCCTAGGCTGAGAGGCTCTCTCAAAGGCGTCACCGAATAGGAATAAGGGTTTCTTGTGAATTACAGCATCAGCTGATTCTAAAGGCTGTCCGTTCATCAAACACATCAAAGTTTCATTGTCCTGAGAAATCAATATAGCCTGACGGGAGGCCGGCAGATCATACTGAGGGTAATGGACATGAGACAGATCCTCTTTGTATTCAGACTCTGTGAGGGTTCCCACAAAATGTTCGTAATCTGGATCTTCATTGACTTCAACTGCATCAACAAACAGATGAAAATTAGTCCAAGACAAAGATTTTGTTTTTAAACATGAAATATGATTTGCGCAACCTCAGACTGCGCTGACATGATTTGCGCAACATCAGACTGCGCTGACATGATTTGCGCAACCTCTGATTGCGCTGACATGACTTGCGCAATATCAGTTTGCGCATCATTAAAGGTGCGCAAAGCAATAGTTTGCGCTGATATCTGCGCAACTTAATTGTTTGCACTGACTTCCTGTCAGCACAAATCAACAATTTGTGCAAAAATACAGCCTTCATAAAAATAAAGAACTGATAGTTGATGCAACCGAAACCCTAAAAAGGGTGGCGCAATATGAACTTATCTCTAAAAAGAGATGAGTTTCAAGGGAGTCGAATCACCCTAAGAAGGGGTTTTCGATCGGTTTAACTACCTCTCTGAGCAGGGTGTGCGGATTCGTGTCGGGAAGCTCGCCGTGCAACCCTATCAGAAGACTCGGCCGGAGCTTTTCCCTTCGCGACGGCGGCAGCGGCAGCATTTGATCGTCGTGGAGCCATGACAAATCGTCGGAGGAAGAGAATAGTGAAGGTTTTCTTCTCAAAAAAGTTCGAAAGATTGCAAAGTAAAGAATTGAAAACGAAAAGAGGGGTATTTATAGTTTTTGAAATGCGAAACGGATGCCTCGGATTGCGCCTAAACTTGTGGTCTATTCGCTTTGTGCAGACAGCTCATCATATTGCGCAAAATGATTCAACATTCAAAAATTCAAAGTATTTCGAAATTTTGATTATAATCAACTTTCGAAAACTTTGAAGGGGGTCTTGTAGGTCCTAAAAAAATCAAGTTGCATCAATTAACAAAAGTCAAAAATTCAAGATATTCATCAGTTGCGCAGACAACAGATTGCACAGACATCACTTTGCGCAGGTTGGTTTGCGCATGTTCCCAACTGCGCAGGCTGACGTGGCAGAAGTCATCATTGACTGAATCAAATCAGATCTTCCTGACAGCTGACAACACGAATAACAAGGAGGCTGTTCGTTTTTGACGCCGCACAGTGCTCGAGGGCGGCTGACAGGTGGCAGCGCAATCCGTGGTTGTGCAAACCATTCATGCGCAATCCGTGGTTGCGCAAACCATTTATGCGCAGTTCACTTTGCGCATTCTACCAACATAACTGACTAATTACATGTGGCATTCATGCCATCAAATGCTCATTACGTGGCAACTGTCTATGCACGATCATGCACATTTCAATCAACTAATGCCATGTGTCTCAGATAGTTGGCCCACGATCCAATAACTGCCTGCGCAATCCAGCGCTGCGCAAACCAGTTGCTGCGCAAATCAGCTTGTGCAGTCCAAAATAACTGAAAGTTAGTTATTTTCAGAACTCTATAAATAGAGTTTCAAGTCTTCATTTTAAGGGGATCAAGATCAGAGATCAGAAATCAGAGAGTTCAGGAGTTCTTACCAAAGTGCTGCTGCATTCTTCCGAGACTTTTGTCTTCAACTTCAGAGGCTTTTGCCTTCAATTTCCAGAGTTGTTTTCAACTTCAAAGGCTTCGTCTTCAAAGTTCACATCGTCCAAGGGATAAAGCAATCGTAATCAAGATTGGATTCCTATAGTTGTAATTTTCCCAGAATTCTTGTAATCTTTATTACAGTTTGTATCAATAAAGTTTTATACTTTTGTTTTTGCAAACAGGCGCTTCCTCAAGTGATCCCGCTCTCCCCTCCGGTGAAAGCTGCTACTCTCCCCGGACTTGTTGCGTTGCCCCCCTCAACGCCCATCTGGCACTTGGTGCCGCCGCTACTGTCACTTTCCCTCCTCCCTGCCACGCACCTTTTGGGGCTAGCTCTGCTCCGACGACAGTCATCCCCTCTCCGGCGCCAACTTTGGTTGGAGTTGCTCTTGTGGGCCTGCCGCACGCGCTTTCCTTTTCGGTGGCATCTCCATCCTCCGGTGCTCCTTCCCTGGGGTGTCCTGGTCAGCGTGCCAACCCTGTGACGCATTTCACTTTCCCTCCCGCTAGAGAGCAGGCCCCCGGAGACACCTCTCACTCGGCCACCCCCAGAGCGGTGGTCCCCCCTCGTGCTCCCTCTTATGTCGAGGCTCTCCGTCCAGATCGTGGGAGGTACTTACCCCCTCCGGTGGTAGAGATTCAGCTTTCGGACGTTGTATTCTCGCCACCTCTCGACGGCTACCCCATCTGTGTCCCCTTCGCCACGTTGAAAATCTCCTCCCTATCCGCCTCCTTCGCTAGGACGTCTGTCCTTAAATTTGGATCCGGATGCCCGAAAATCACCATAGTCAAGAAAGCTATCACAAATTGGGGCGTCTCCACAGCCTACCGGGTCGCTCCGCTTGATCCCAAGCACATGTTCTTTCAAAATTGTCCGGGCAAAAGACACATCCAGAATCAGCACACAGACCGTCAAAATTGTCAAATGGTCTCCTAACTTCAACCCCAAAGTTGACTCGACAATCATATCCACATGGATCACCCTCCCCAACCTTTCCCTGGTTTGATTCCCCACAGGTGCCCTCAAACGAATAGCCAGCTCCTTTGGGACCCTGGTAGCAATCGTAGAAAAAACCCGCAACCTCTCCAAATTCAACTACGCGAAGATATATGTGGAGTTAGACCTCACGAATGACCCACCCAAACTTATAGAGATCGAGCTCGAAGATCAAATACACCGTCAACCGCTGGTTTATGACAACAACATCATCTTTTGTAAACGCTACCAGATGAGCGGTCATTCTATGCAGCACTGCTTTCGTGACCACCCCGAGCTAAAGAGGTCTAGCCCGCGCAACCCGTGAGCGACGGTCGTTCACTGTGACCCTGACACTGTCAATCAGACTTCGTCTTCAAATCCTCCCCTTCAGATTGATAGTCTAATAATACTTCCCTGCTATTGTCCGACCGGCATGACCAGCTCCGCTATCTCACTCAACAATTCTTTTAAACTTCTTATAAGCATCAAAACTGACAGTGCTCCCGATATCGCCAGTGAGCCCTCTTCGTCCATCCCGGGCGGAGACGTCCAACTAGTTTCCCCCAAGCATAGCTATTCTGTCGAACGGCATAACCCCCCTCACATACATCACCCAGTTGTCGATATCGCTCCCACAGAGCCACCCTCCATCTCAACCCACAACTTATCTGAGTTCATTATCCCCCCTTCCTGTGGACTCCCACCCTCCCCCTCTGCCACCTGCCGCCCTCATCAGCCTGGAGAGATTCATACGGAGAGCCCCCTGAGCAGAATTCTGAACCCCGGCTTCTCGACGATCATACAACCTGTCTCACATCCGAGCCGACAATCCCCTCAACAGATGCTGGGTCCCCTCGGTACCCTCCCCCTCACAAAGCGGACGTTTAACCCAGCTTCAACCCCACTTTAATCGGCAGGTTCTGGCAAGCCAAGGAAGCGGGTTTCCTGGACCGTGGCAATCCCTTATGCGTCGTAAAAGAATATGAAAATGATTCTACTACCTCATTGACAGATGTCAATGGCTGCAGCGAACCCGGCTTGATTAGCAATGCTGCCGGAGTTAACGGGTCCAACATCACATCCACCAAAAAACCTCCTCTAAGAAGAACAAAAAAACAAAAGCAGCAGACAGTGATGACAACAAGGTCCGCCAAGAAGCTTAATCACCTCCCTCTCACTACCACATCAGATGCTTAACATCATCTCCTGGAACGTGAGAGGGCTTGGAAACAAACCGAAGCTGAATAGAGTCCTCAGCCTCAAGAAAACTAATCGTATTGACCTATTAATCATTATTGATCCAAAAATTTGTCAAAGAAGAATCAATACCACTCAACTCAAGCTCGGATTCCCTCATGCCGTCACAGGGTGTAATGACATCTGGATTTTTTCGTGCCAGAATTTAAATTTAGCACCATAAAAGATTCGCCTCAGGCCCTATCTTGTTGGGTAGAACATCCGGACCTCAAGTTCCGCTCCATCCTTTCCGCCGTTCATGGCAGTTGTGACATCCCCGAGCGAAGATTACTTTGGGAAGACCTGCTGGAAGCTGCCATACCCTTCCAAGGTCTCCCGTGGCTCTGTATCGAAAATTTTAACACGGTGTCCTGCAGAGAGGAGAAATCCGGTGGTCGCATGCCCCCCAGCCTGTGATGGACGATTTCAACAAATTCATCTTCCACGGAAACATAACCCAATCCCCTTCTACGGCAGTGCGTTCACCTGGTGCAACATGCAGGAAAGTCATCGACGGCAGTACTCCCATTTGGATTGGGCGATGATCAATGACAGTTGGTCTGACATGGGCCTGATCACAAACCTCTCTCATCTGAACTCCACTGAATCGGACCACTCTATGATTCTTATCATGATCGGCAACAACCACACCAACACTAAAAAAGCATTCCGTTTTCTCGACTTCTGGCGTCATCATCCCTAATTCCAGAATGTCATAGCCTCCGCATGGAACTCTGTTTCGGAACATGAACCCCTGGTACGGATGGCGGCTAAACTGAAAGCCACTCGAACGGCATTAACGTCATGGTACAAAAAGGCTTTCGGAGACATATTCCAGGCTATTAAGGTGGCGGAGGACGACGTCACTCGCGCTGAGACCTACTTTGCCATTGACAGATCTCCGACTGCCCGCGTCTCGCTCAACCTTGCCAGAGCTCTTCTTAAATCCAAGCTGAAAGTGGAAACGAAATTCTGGTGGCGAAAAGCCAGATTGACCTAGGACACCGATGGTGACTAGAATACCAGGTTCTTTCATGCGTGTGTCAAAGGCCGCAGAAACAAATTACAATTACACCGGATATACGACGACAATGGCACCCTTTTGGACGACCAGGAAGGTATTCAGGCTGCGGCGGAGAACTTCTACTCTAACCTTTTCACTAAAGAGCCTTTCGTTAAAGATGTTGCGCTCTTGTCCGAAATCCCATCCCTCATCAGCGACAGCGAGAATGAGACCCTGTTGGCTACTCCTTCGGAAGAGGAGGTCAAGGCGGCTGTCTGGTCCATAAATGAATACAGTACTTTGGGGCCTGAAGGCTTCAATGGCATCTTTTCAGAGCTTGTTGGGACATCATAAAAACCGACTTATTGGAGGCCACTATAGCCTTTTTCCAAGGGCGAGATATCCTAATTCCATTTCTTGCGCCAACATCATCCTAAACCCCAAAGACAACCCAAAAACCTTTAAAGACTTCGGCCTATCAGCCTTTGCACCTTCACCAACAAGATCATATCGAAGATCATTGCCAACCGGATGTCCAATCTCCTCCCTAAGATCATCCCCGAAGAGCAAAGAGGGTTTGTTAAAGGCCGAAACATCACGGACAACATACTCTTCGCTCAAGGGATGATCACATGTATGAAGTTCCCATCCAGAGGAGGGAACGTTGCCATCAAACTGGACATGGAGAAGGCATACGACCGCCTGGACTGACAATTCATGATCTTGGTTTTCACGGCTTTCGGCTTCTCCGAATCCTGGATTGACATCACATTCAGATCTATCAACAATGCATGGTTTTCCACCGTCATCAATGGACAGGCAGTGGGGTTCTTCCGATCTACTCGCAGGGTTAGACAGGGGACCCCCTCTCTTCCACCATTTTTATCATTACGACAGAAGCTCTCAGCAGAAGCCTCAATAGAATGTCCCGAATGCCCGGTTTTCACCACTTCTACACCACCACTGGCTGTCCACTTATCACTCACCTGGCGTACGCTGACGACATCCTTATCTTATCCTCTGGAGATGTCGGATCGATCGAGGTGGTTCAAAGTACGCTCGTAAGATACACCAGATGCTCCGGGCAACGTGTCAATAACAACAAGAGCGTCATCTACACCCATCACAAAGCTGAAAGAACCCGCTCAGCTCTGCTCTCCAAGATAACCTCGTTCGGCATGGCCTACCCGCCTTTCTTTTATTTAGGTTACCCGCTAGTGTACGAAAAGTCTAACTCGGGCATATACGACCACCTTGTAGATAAGATCCATAAACTGATCGCGGGATGGCACAACGCAACATTATCACCAAGGGCAAGATGATCCTTATCAAACACGTCCTTTCTTCCAGCCCGTTGTACACCTTCGCCGTCTGCTTCCCTCCCAAGAAGGTCCTCCACTCTCTAGAATCCCTCTTTGCTAAGTTCTTCTTGGGTCACTGCGATGGCAAGGACAAACACCACTGGGCCAGTTGGGATACCATGGCCAAACCTACCGAAGATAGAGGTCTGGGATTCAGCAAACTTGCCCACATCGTGGATGCCTGCTCTATGAAGCTGTGATAGAAATTACGCATAGAGAGCTCGTTATGGACGAGGATCATGAGAGCTAGATACTCCAAATTCTCCTATCTATCGGAGGCGGTCACTAACAACAGATCTTCGGCGTCGCGGCATCGCATAATTCGAGGGCACAACCTCGCAGTCCGTCTTCAGTTCGGCGACGGACGCTCATCGGCCTGTATGGAACGGTGGTTAGGAGACGACACCATCCAGCCCAACGTTCGAACACCGCAGGGGTGCGAAATTAGCGACCTATGGGAGGGCAGTTCCGAATGGAATTGGGGGAGGGTCAGAGAGTGGCTTGGTCATCCGTCGGGCGTCGGTCTTCTTGCAGCTAATCTGCGGATCACTGACATAACCGACATATGGAGATGGATCCCTAACCCGTGTGGGACTTTTATGCTGGCTTTCGCCAGAATTGTGGCTCGAGGCAGCGGCGTGCCAAATACCATGTGTGCTAAGTTTTGGCAGTCTTGCATACCTACCAAATGGTCTATCCTTATCTGGCGCACGTTACGCCGGTAGCTACCGACGGACGACTGCATCAGACATATCAGATTTAGCCTCGCATCCAGATGCCACTACTGCGTAGAGCACACATCGGAATTGGCAGAGCACGTCCTTCTTTCTGGTGAGTTGGCGACCGAGATTTGGTTCCATCTTCACAATAGACTTAGTCTTGTCCCTCCCGACTGGGGGCTTCTACGATCTCCTGGCCAGCTGGAGCTGCTCCAACGGACATCAAATTGTCATAGCCACTGGTATTTGAGTCTTTTGGAAGAACAAGAACAAATTCAGATACGAAGGCCGCCAACTCCTCCCTCCACAATTGTTCAGAGAGGTTATCAGACAAATTCTCAAAGCTAGGAGGCGCTGCTCTCGCACCTCCAACACCTTTTGGGAGCCCCTTGCATAGGCCATTTTCTGGGTTTCTCGAGCCTCCCCTTTCGGCTGTCGTAGAGATCCGGTTTGATTTTGTGCGCGTCTTGCGCTATTTTTTTCTTTTCCTCTTGTCGCGTTTAGTGCGCTTTTTTGTATAGGCTTCGGCATTTTGTGCCTATTACTTCAATAAAGTTACGGTTTTTCTAATATATATATATATGAAGGAGAGGTAGTTACTATAGTTGGGAGCCGACAAGTGGGCCCGCCCTAGGTGGGTGAGTGGGTAATTAATTATATTAATTACAGTAATTATTTAAAAATTATTTTAACTCCAAACAAATCAAAATAAATACCAAATAATCTTGAAATTTTCCAAAAAATTGTAGAAAATATTTCTAAGTGTCTAGAACCTAAATATAAAGTTTTGTTTCAAAATATCTTCATGTGACTCCATAATAAATCCTAAAAGTCGATGAAAAAATAAATTCGATGAGTTTTAATTAACTAAAAATTCCCAAAAATTCTAGAAAAATCCTAAAATGTTCTAGAAAATATTTATAATCATCTAGAGCACACTGTAAGGTCATTCAGAGATATTTTAGGACCAAATAATTTTATTTGTGCTTTAGATGATTATAAATATAAAATAGTTAAATAATACATTTGTGCTCTAGATGACCAAAAATTATAGAACAGTTATTATTTTTAAGGACTTTCTATAATTTTTGGATATGGTCATACCTTACTGTAAGGTATGACCAAAATTGACAGAAAAATATAAAATAGTTAAATAATACATATATAAGCTATCTAGAGGTCATACCTTACCTACAAGCTTCAGTATGACTCCCAATGATCATAAAATTAATCATAATCAAATAAATAAAAATTGTGGGCTTACAATCTTCAAATGGATATGAATTACTATCCGAAAAATGGTTTGTAGATGTACAATCATCATCCTGACGATATGTGCAGTGTGCAGGATGAATTTATACAAAGAGTAGAGTAGTTCGTGCAGATCGCCAAGGCGTTCCCTCGGTACATGGATCGTACCAAAATTTGTTGGCCCATTGGTCATGATCAAACCTGATTTTAATAATTGATCAAACTCTGTCTCGATATACGGGTTACTTAAAGATATTTTGGACTCTTAGACACTGCCAAAGATCTGCTACCCATATTCTGTTCAAGACTGAAGCTGTATTTGCCACTCGAGTTTGTATTTCCTTTATGCAATATAATTTTTACTTTTGTTGAGTATAGGAATACATTGTACACCGAGTCGTACTAGCAAATAGGCTACCCTAAAAATATTTTCAAAAATATCCCATATTTTGAAAAATAGCCCCTATTTACAAAAAGGTCCTAACTGCTTAAAACAATTTCAAAAAGCCCAAAAATGAAATTGCAAAAACCCTGACCAACCCTGACAGAACTCGACCAGAGTTCGGCCAGAGTTCGGTTAGCGGCCGTTGACTTTTGAATATTTTGAAACTTGGTCTCCCTGTAGTTACGGATCCTACCGAGATTTTCTCATAGAGTTCTGCCCGAATTCTGTCCAAATTTTGCCAGAGTTCTGCCTTTGGAAAAACTATAAATATAGAAGGATTTCGATCATTTTAATTCACTCATTTACTTTCATCTATTCTCTCTAAAGCCTATTGTTCTATTCCAAAGAGTACTAATCTTTATTTTTCAAATCCCAAGCCAGTTATAATCCTCTAGTAGATTTACCAGTGCTATACGGTCTAGAAGCTTCAGAGCGATTGTAATCAGAGGCTTGATTGAAGAAAGACTCTTCACAATAGAAGTTGGTCGAGTACTTCGAATCAAAGCTCGCGTGTGTAGAAGTTGCAAGGACTTCGTATGAAAACTTGTAAAAAAATTCAATAGTGGATTCAACTGGAAGCTAGAGTTCTTTCGACTGGACCAGTTTGCGTTTCTTTCTGATATCTGCTTTTATAGTTTTTTACTTGTGATATATATATTTCTCTGTGATCTTATTGCTAACTTTTTAAATTAGCTATATTCTATTGCCTACTTTATTCACTCCCCTCCCCTCTAGAGTATTGTGCTTTACAAATTTATTCCTATAATTGGTATCAGAGCGAGTTATACAGGTAAAGCAAGGTAACATTGTAGTTATAATTTTACTATTCTTAACTGTTACATAGATGACAGCAAAAAATATAGGAACTGTGAAGTTCACAAGTGAAGGCCAAGCCACAAACAGATCTCCTCTGTTTGACGGTACAAATTATACCTATTGAAAAACACGGATAAGTTTCTTCTTAAAATCTCTAGACTTTGACTTATGGTCTATAGTTGTTGATGGCTACAAAAAGCCTCATCATATTCTTGTTGAAGATGCTTTGGTTGAAAAACCACATGATAACTATACTGAGGATAAAAAAAAAGGCCAATCTTGATGCACGTGCTACTAACACTTTATTTTGTGCTTTAGACAAGGCTGAATTTAACAAGGTGTCAAAAGCACAACATCAAATGAAGTTGCAAACTTCTTGGAGTAACCCACGAAGGAACAACACAAGTCAAGGAGTCAAAGTTTAGTAGACTTACTCAGGAGTATGAGGCATTCAAGATGAAGCCAAACGAATCTGTCACCCAGATGTTTATGTGATTCTTGGATATTATAAATCCTCTGTCATCATTAGGCAAGGAGTACAGAAACCATGAAAAGATTCGTAAACTGCTGCGAGCTCTCACAAAAAACTGGATTCCAAAGGCTACAGCAATCATTGAAGGGAACTACCTCACAACCATATCTATTGAAACACTCATGGGTAAGCTACTCACTCACGAGCTGGAACTTCAAGATTTTGAAGATGCTATAGCAAAGGAGAAGTCAGAGAAGTCAATCGCTTTCAAGGCTCAACATAGAAGAACTGTAGAAGATGATTCCGACGACAGTGACTCTGACACTAAGGATCAAGCTCTTATGGTGAGAAAATTTAAGAAGTTCATGAGATTCAACAGAAGAACAAAGGACAAAGCAACAACAACAATGATGAAATTCCTATTTGCTATGGCTGTAAGAAGAAAGGATACATAAGAATAGATTGTCCAACAACATCATCATCAACCAGGAAGAACAACAAATATGACAAGGGCTGCCTTAAGAAGTCTACGTCCCAAAGATATGCCAATACAAGCATATGGTATGAAAGTGAAGCTAGCGACTCAGAAGACGAGCAATCAGATGGTGCTGTAAATGTAATGTTGATGACGTACGATCAGGTAACCACTAACCCCATGTTTGATACTTATGATAATTTTACCTTTGAGAAACTAGGAGAAGCCTTTACTGACCTCTTAGGGGATTACAGAAGACTGCATAGGAAATATTAGACCTCTAAGATGGTACCCAAAGAGTACAAAGGTGAAATAGGAAGACTTACCGACCTACTAGCTGAGGTTAGAAGTAGTAATTATTCTAGTGAGGAAGGTGAGCTTTTTTCTGTTAAGCTGTTATTATGCGAGATCCAAAGACTATCCAAAGAGAAGGATAAGACCATGACCCAATTAGAGAAAGACTTACTCAAAGAGAAGAAAAGTCTCCAGCAAGCTACTGTTAGAAATGATGCACTCACTGCTAAATATAGCTTGTTATATGACACCTCCAAAAAGTTGGAAATTAGGATAAGAAAATAGCCTAAAGTTGCTGCTTCCTATCCTAACACGTGTCACTTACCGAATCATCGGAACACGGTCAAACCCAACACTGATAGACCTAACCAAACCAAACCATTGCCCAAAAAGAAAAATAGGCATGCATTCTTTTACACTAGAAAACCTAGAACTACCAGTAACGCACAGCATACTGCTTTCAACACTCAGCATGCTAGATGTCACTATTGTGGCACCATTGGTCATATTGCTTCTTCATGTAGAGTTAGAAAGCTTGTTGATTTGAAAATCTGTGCATGGATACCAAAAACTAATATTCCAGGACCCTACAAAAAATGGGTACCAAAGTTTTTATTTGCAAATTCTTTTGTAGGTGAAACGTCGTTCACATGCTACAAGCAAATGGATTCTCGGCAGCGGTTGCTCACGGCATATGACCGGTGATGCTTCATTATTCGCAACATTATCGAAGAAGAGAAGGATACGTCTCCTTCGGTAATAATTTGAAAGGGTACATAATTGGTATTGGTAATATTGGTAAGGCTCCCTACCCTGTGATTAAAGATGTTTGTCTAGTTACCGAGTTAAAATATAATCTGCTCAGCATAAGCCATTTAGTTGATCATGGTTATGGCATTAACTTTGTCAAAGACAAATGTACTATAGTTGATAGCTCAACTGGTAGTACTATCTTTGAAGGTATCAGGGAAGACAATATATATGTTTTCTATCTGTTAGAAGATGCAAACAAATAGATGCTTGATGGCCAAAAGTAATAAGAGTCAACTATGGTACATGAGACTCGGTCATGCAAACATGGATACAATTGAGACTATCAACAAAGAAGCTGGTATGAGGCTTACCGAAAATTTCTTTCAAGAATGATACGGTATGTTGCGAATGTGAAAAGAATAAAGCTACCCGATCTGCTTTTAAGTCCAAGAACGCTGTAAGTACCACTAGACCTTTATAATTACTGCATATGGATTTATTTGGACCTAGTACAATTGCTAGCCTAGGTGGTAAGTTATATGCATTTATAATAGTGGATGATTTCTCTAGATACACATGGGTATATTTTCTTGCACACAAGAACGATGTATTATTAGAATTCATCACCTTTTGCAAGAAAGTTCAAAATAAAAAGGGTTTCATGATCACTCAAATTCGAAGCGATCATGACGACGAATTTGAGAATGTAGAGTTCAAGCAATTTTGTGACACACACAGTTATTTGCATGGGTTCTCATGCCATAGGGCTCCACAACAAAATGAAGTTGTGGAACGTAAGAATAGGACTCTATCCGAAATGGCTAGAGTAATGTTAAATCAATTTAGTCTACCTAAATACCTATGGGCTAAAGCTGTAAATACAGCATGCTATGTTCTCAATAGGGTTCTAATTCGACCTATATCGGAAAAGACTCCCTATGAATTATGGTTTGATAGAACTCTTTCTGTTTCTTATTTCAAAGTAATTGGTTGTAAATGCTTTATTCTTAATACTAAAGATAATTTGGGAAATTTTGACAAAAAGGTCGATGAAGGTATATTTTTAGGCTATGCGGCAAAAAGCAAAGGGTACAGAGTCTTCAGCAAGAGAATGATGATCACCGAAGAAATAATTAATGTTAAATTTGACGAAATCAATCAACATTCTGTCGATGATAATAATGAAGACATAAGTACACCTAGTACCGCTCCTACAGAACCCTCACACAAATCACCAGCCAGCAATCCAGAGGATATGCCAAAAGAAATAAGATTTTTGGCAGACCATCCAAAGGACTTGGTAATTTGTGAGATTACCAAGGGTGTAAGTACTTGTTCCTCTAGTAAAGATATAGCTTTCTATTTTGCATTTATTTTACAACTTGAACCCAAAAATATTGAAGAAGTACGTAGTGATAATTTTTGGTTAGATGCTATGCAAGAGGAATTGAACCAATTCGATGAAATCAAGTTTAGGAACTTGTTCCCAAGCCCATTGATCAACCGGTCATTGGCACCCGCTGGATATTCCGAAATAAACTGAATGAGAATGTTTAGTGACTCGTAACAAGGCTCGACTCGTAGCTCAAGGATACAATCATGAAGAAGATATCGACTACGATGAGACTTATGCCCTAATTGCAAGATTAGAATCCATTCGCATGTTATATGCATTTGCATGTTTTCACAATTTTAAGTTATTTCAAATGGATGTTAAAAGTGTATTTTTGGAATGGTTTTATAAAAGAAGAAGTTTATGTAGCTCAACCTCCAGGTTTTACTGATTTCAAAAATCTTGATTATGTTTTCAAGTTGAAGAAGGCATTATACGGTTTGAAACAAGCCCTCGTTCTTGGTACGATCGTCTAAGCTCTTTTCTACTTGACGACGGCTTTTCAAAAGGGAAGGTTGATACTACATTGTTATAAAGTCTTTTAATGGCAATCTTCTTTTGATTAAAATTTATGTAGATGATATCATTTTTGGATCTACTGATGAATCTCTTTGTCAAGAATTTTCAAAGTGTATACAGAATGAGTTTGAGGTGAGCATAATGGGAGAGCTAAAATTCTTTCTCGGACTGTAAATCAAACAAACCAACAATGGGATGAACATAAATCAAGCAAAGTACACAAAAGATTTATTAAAGAAGTTCGATCTGGAAGCAGTCAAACCACTTGGCGCTCCGATGGCAACTTCAACCAAGCTAGATATTGATGAACAAGGCAAACCTGTCGACATACGTATGTATCGAGGTAAGATTGGTAGTTTACTTTACTTAACTGCTAGTCGACCTGATACAATGTTTAGTATTTGCTTGTGTGCACATTTTCAAGCCAATCATAAGGAATCACATTTGTGCTCAGTTAAGCGTATCTTCCGATACCTTAAAAGCACTTCTTCTGTTGGCTTATGGTATCCCAAAACCATGTCGTTTGACCTAACCGGTTATTCGGATGCTGATTTTGCTGGATGCAAAGTAGATAGAAAAAGTACCAGCGGTACATGTCATTTCCTAGGCAAAGCTTTATCTCTTAGTTTAGCAAGAAACAAAATTTTGTCGCATTATCAACAAATGAGGCTGAGTATATCGCCGCAGGACGTTATTGTGCACAAATTTTGTGGATGAAGCAAACCTTAGAAGACTTTGGCTTACTATACACATACATGCCCATTTTCTGTGACAACACTAGCACTATCAATTTGACTAAGAATCCAATATGGCACTCTCGTACTAAATATATCGAGATTCGACATCATTTTCTTAGAAATCATCAACGAAATGGAGATATAAACCTTGTATACATAGACACAGAGAATCAATTAGCTGACATCTTCACAAAATCTCTAGCGGAAGATCGTTTCAATTATTTTCGTCGAGAATTAGGAATTTTAGATGTCAATAATATTAATTAATTTTGTTTCATACAATTATTTCTCAATACCCAAAAACTGTTTTTGAGACAAGCCTACAAAGGGTCTGTCTGTCACCACGACTACGATCGAAGTGAAGCGGTATTTAATTGTTCCCCAGTGAACTCCCGTTAGCTGGGACAGTACCCCTACAACTAATCTGAAACAGTCGATGTGTAACAAAATTTAATTTGTAAAATAATATTAATTATATTAGTTGAAATTTTAAAATTACTAAACTTAGAATTAAATAATTGAAAGGGGATGATGAAAAAGGATGTGGCCTACAATTTTTTTTTAAATTCATCAAAAGAACCTAGGCGAAGTCGGCCCGAATTCGGCCAGAATTTTGTTGGTGGTATATGTTTTTAAATCAGAACATGAGGCCCCCTCCTCTTTATCTCTTCCAAACTCCTCCAAACACCAGCAGCAGTAGCAGCCCGAACCTCTCAAAACCCTAGCTTTTCTCTAACTCCTTGCTCCTAATCCAGTTAGAGATTTTTATCCAAATTTTGGATTCGTGCAGAGAATTTCTGTCTCTACAACATACTCAATTTCTGGAAGGTATAACACTCTCCTTCTATCTCCTTCAATTTTATTAGTTTCTATTCAAATTTGGGAGAAATGCCTAAGGGATTCACTCCTTTCAAGAGGAAGAAGACCAATGCCAGTGAAGAGGCATCGTCGTCAAATCTACCACAGGATTCTTTCTTTTTCTCGGTCCAATCGACCGACGGTACATACAATGAGTTTTATTTTGAAACTCATGACCAATCATTACTATGGTATGGTGATTTTGTCATGCACACCATATGCAATGGTGCCTCGATTAAGTGGACTGTGTTTCCTGACCACCGTCCTTACTTTGAGGTATTAGGGTTACACCGACTTGTCACCGAAAATTTTTCTATAGCTACTAATGACATTAGATTGTTTTACTGCAACTTTGTGTTAGACACTTCTGATGTTACGACTCGTGTCGGAGGTATTAACATCGAGTTCAATGATGTCTTGTTAGCGAAAATCCTTGGTGTTCCAAACGAAGGTGCCCCGCTCGATGATATCACTGATTTCGATTTTCCCGATGGCACGACTTTGCTCACATTCAAGAACGATATTTGTGCACCTATGCGTGTTCATTCTGGAAAGTTCAAGGCTGCAAACTTGAACTTGTTTAACTATGAGTTACATCGCATCATTTATTCCACTATTCTTCCAAAATCCACTTCAAAAGTTGATGTTACCAATCTTGAACTATCTGCCCTCTACCACATCATCAAGGAAATTCTATTTTTGGTTCCCACGACTATTATCCAGATGATGGGACGATGTCGCACAAGAGATCAAAATCTCTCTTATACAATGTTCATTCCACTCATCTTTCAGCATTTTCACATCGATCTGTCTACTTGTGCTCTGGATCTTGAGCCCAAGTATCTCCAGTTTTCCAGTCGTAGCACAGCCGCTCCGACTGCTCCTTCTTCTTTACCTGCTCCACCTCCTCAGGCATACCCTATGTCTTTTGAGGGTATTCATCAGTACCTCTCTGATCTGCGGACATTCATCACTAACACATCTAGGAAATGCAAGTTCTGCGATATGAGTCGATTTCAGGAACTCGCCAACTCCTTTGTCGATCTCCGTTTTTCCCAAACTGGACACTCTACCAGTTCTCTTTCCAGAGATCATGTTGTCTCTGAATACCGCTATAAGGATGAGGCGGTACACTCTCTCTTTCAGTCTGGTAACGCTTATGACTGGTATCGTGTTTCTGGTGCTACTTCACACCATTCTGTTGCTGGCACTTATGGAACTGGTCCATCCGGACATGGTGGATGTGCTAGCACTGCTCATGATGAGGATTTGTGATCTAGACGCATTATATTTTGTTTAGATGTCACACTTTTTGAGACTTTATTATGTCTTTGTTTACTTGAAAATGATCCGATATTTCAAGATATCAGTATTTTATCTTTTAGTTTACTTTTGCATTTGAGATTGTGACTTTCTGAGATGATGTATTATGAACATCTTTTTATGCTTTGCTTAGCATATTATATCATTTCTGTTTAGATTCATATTTCCTGATATAGCATTATCTCTTTATGCTTCAATATTAATTGCCTGTAAAATATTGTTTTTTCTATTTATTATGTTTATATTTCTTCAACGATTGTTTCCTATGCATACATTACGGAGGAGCTTCTCTGTTTGCAATGATTTTGCTAAGTGAAAATGGAGGAGAAATAGGATCTTACATTTTTTGCAGGATACAAGAACAATTTTTTTTCAGGATACAGTACAATTTTGATTATCTTTCAAATCTTATTGATCGAAGATGTTATATCGGTCAAGGTTTGTCAATTATCAAAATGGGAGAGATTGTTGGCCCATTGGTCATGGTCAAACCTAATTTTAATAATTGATCAAACTCTGTCTCGATATACGGGCTACCTAAAGATGTTTTGGACTTTTGGACACTGCCGAAGATCTGCTATCCATTATGTTCAAGACAGAAGCTGTGTTTGCCATTCGAGTCTGTATTTCCTTTATGTAATGTAATTTTCACTTTTATTAATTCTAGGAATATATTGTACACCGAGTCGTATTAGCAAATAGGGTACCCTAAAAATATTTTCAAAAATATTTCGTATTTTGAAAACAGCCCCTTATTTACAAAAAGCTTCTAACTGCTTAAAACAATTTCAAAAGCCCAAAAATTAAATTGCAAAAACCGTGACCAACCTGACAGAACTCGGCCAGAGTTCGATTAGTGGCCGTTGGCTTTTGAACATTTTGAAACTTGGTCTCCCTATAGTTACGGATCCTACCGAGATTTTCTCATAGTGTTCTGTCTGAATTCTGCTAGAGTTCTACCTTTGGAAAAAATTATAAGTAGAGAAAGATTTTGATCATTTCAATTCACTCATTCACTTTCATCTCTTCTCTCTAAAGACTATTGTTCTATTCCAAAGAGTTCTAAGCTTTATTTTTCAAATCCGAAGCTAGTTACAATCCTCTAGTCGATTTGCCAGTGCAGTACGGTCTAGAAGCTTCAAAGCGATTGTAATCAAAGGCTTGATTGAAGAAAGACTCTTCACAATTGAAGTTGGTCGAGTACTTCGAATCAAAGCTCGTGTTTGTAGAAGTTTCAAGGACTTCGTATGAAAACTTGCAAAATTTTTCAATAGTGGATTCAACTGGAAGCTAGAGTTTTTCTGACTGGACTAGTCCTTACAAGAGGAAAATCAGTATACATCGCCGTCTTTGTGTTTGCTTTCTGATATCTGCTTTTAAAGTTATTTACTTGTGATATATATATTTCTCTGTGATCTTGATGCTAACTTTTTATATTAGCTAGATTCTACTGCCTACTCTATTCACCCCCTCTAGAGTATTGTGCTTTACAAATTTATTCCTAAAAAATTAAATTTCAATGTGTAAGATATCGCAACTTAAAATATCATCCAGATGTGGACGTGACATATCATTTGCATTCGAGGAGTTTTATGCTGAACTACTATCAGTGGACCTCGTACGGAGAACTAATGCCTTTAGCATCGGAGCCGGAGCCTAATTTGGAGCCGTATATGTATGTCCATAACCACACTGATTACGCCAAAGAGTGGATGAACATGGTTTTCGATGTTGTGAGGCCTAGTTTCGATTCAGACAATCATGATGCGGTTGAGGAGGCACCGAATGCCGATGCTGCCAAGTTTATAAAGTTGCTAGAGAATGCAAGGACTCCTTTGTATCCTGGTTGTGAGGATCATTCACCATTGTAGGTGGTTACTAGACTGCTGAGCATCAAGTCTGATTTCATCTCAAGAATTCTACAACCGAAGATTATAGAGATCTTGTTGGAGGGTGCCAAGTTACCTACAGACTTCTACCGATCTAAGAGAATGGTAAGATCGCTCTGGATGGGATATGATAAAATTGATGCATGTCACAACGGATGCATGTTGTACTACAAGGACGACAAGGATGAAGACGTGTTTAGATTTTATGGCGCTGATCGCTACAAGACAACTAGTACCAGTAGGACTTCCGGTGCAAAGAAGCCGACTGATTCGGTGTACTACTTACCTCTGACGTCATGGTTGTATAGGTTATTTATGGTGAAGGATACTGTCGAGAACATGAGTTGACACAGACAGGAACAGATCAATGGAGTATTGGATCATCCATCCGATGGAGAAGCATGAAAGTACTTTGATCAAGAATATCCAGATTTTACTTCTAATCCATGTAATATAAGATTGGGGCTCTCCTTCGATAATTGTATCCCGTTCGGACTTTTAGGTTCCTAATATTCGTATTGGTCAGTGATTGTCACTCTGTACAACCTATCATCGTGGATGTGTATGAAGACTCCTTATATGTTCCTAATTGTTATCATCTCGGGTCCAAACAATCCGAAGAGGAATATCGATGTGTACTTACAGTCGTTGATAGATGAGTTGAATCAGATGTGGGAAGTATGCGCTAACACGTATGATATTTCTAGAAAGCAAAACTTTCAGATGAGGGCCGCACTTATGTGGGCCATCAATAACTTTTCGACCTATGAAATGTTATCGTGATAGAGCACTCATGGTCGTCTCTTATGTCTGTATTACATGGACCTATGAAATGTTATCATTGATAAAATAATAGTATATGGGAGCTTAATTAGGTGGCACACAAGTGGCATGTGCGCAGTAGGCTCAAAATAGTTCAAAACCATATATTGGGTCGATTAGATTAGATTGATATCGAGCCCCGAAATTAAATCGAAAGTTAGGTCAAGTTTTACGGTAGATGGTCAAATGGCCTAAATTTACCAAAAAGTTGTGTGATGTAAATAAAATACAACAGAACAAGTTTGAGTGTGACACGATATATCAAAATAAAGATAATCTTGTCTAACTCATGAAATAAATTTTGAGAGATTTACATTCTTGGCGCTCCAAAAATCAAGTCACGAGAAGTACATTTAATGATCAAAACTAATTATAATAAATTTATTTATTGAAAATAATTCATTTTAAAAAATTTAAATGAAATCCTAAAATTCAGGGGGCTTACATCCTACTACCCTAGAAAAATTTTGCCTTTGAAATCATACTTTGGCCGGAGTAACAAGGATAGAAGATTTATACCTAAAGGAGTCAAGTACGAAAATTTAGGTATTACGGTCTGTGTGGTCCTAGGTTCTATCATGTTACTATTAGTCAATAACTCTACGAAGAATTACTACCAGTTTGGTGTTACTCCTGTATGGGTTAAGGTATCAACAGGTTAGAAGAAATTTGGCTCAATCGGATATAATTAGAGCGAGGTGGCAAGGAGGGGTTGATAGTCGCATAATAAGGAGACAAATTTTAAGAGAATCGTGAACGAAGAAGTTTACAGGTTATGGTAATGAGACTTTTGATGAGTTCAAAGAGTAATTTTCACGAGAATGAGGCACGACTAGGATGGCACTTAGTCAAAAAATTTAGAGGTAATGGTGCCTATAATAATACGAGTATCATGCACAAGGAGGTATAAAACTCAAGGATTTAGTATTGAGATTATGGCACGATTAGGGAAGGGATAAGATCATTCGCGATCTCATAATTGGAATGATTCACGAAGTTGTGATTTGCGAACACAGGATAGGTGACCAAGGAACGAAGAGTCTTTGGTACGACCTATAGCTACGGCTTCAGGTCACTTAGAATAATCTGATAGCCAAACAAGCTGAAAAGATTACACACTAGTTCATACTACGGTTTTAGCCTATCTATCAAGTTCCTAGAATAACACATGATTCTTTACAACACGACTAACCTAATCTTAATCCAGTATATAACTAACAGTATTTGAAGGTCTTCTGCCTTATCTCTGATCCACTAGTACTCTCCATGGTCTAGCCTTCTCAATTGTACTTCCACTAACATAATATTAAGCTCCTTATAATGTAATCTGTCAAGGTCTTCAGTTGTCCTAGATTCTCGAAATTCAACAAAGTATTTAATTCTTAAGTTTTCCTTCATCCATGGAACATCTTCATCTTCAGAAATTTATCACCCAATATGTACTACTCGACTCTAGTTTCTATTCGTCAATCTATTTTACGATACTCTACTTTTCTATCATGAGATTCTGGTTTTCTTCTCATCTCATGCCGTTTCACTTTTATTCTTTTTTCTGAACGTCTTAATCTTGATCATGTGTCTATCTACAATCTATGGTGCTGGCTTCCTAACAATATACTTGTATAACATAATCATTTTTTTACTTTTATCTTGTCATAAATTCGTATCATCTATTTCTTCAAGATAACCTGCTCTTTCCTTATTCGGATCCCAAATTTCAGGTTGGGTTTTACGGCTACACAACCTGCATAAGATGTAACCCTCGTTAAATCATCATGATTGCTCATGGTCGTCATCCTTGTCTTAACTGATTTCTTTTTAATTTATTTATGTACCTTTTTTCTGTAATTCCAACCTTGTCCCTTTTCAATTGTTCAACCTAATCCTGATATTGCTCTGTATAATTCTTTCTGCTATGTCTGTCCACTACGTACCCTTACACCAAACACAAATGTTCTAGTCATATTACCTCAAGGATTCCAAACTATTTTGCATTGTCGAAGGGTTTACTAATCCGTCTCTTGTGGTACGACTTCTCTAACTCTACTCCCAGATCCTTGGCTATAACTAACCATCGAAGGTAGAAGGGTATAGTCAATCCTCAACTCAATCGATCCCTACAAATTCTATACCATACCCTTACAAGCTGTAGGTCCGATCTCTTAGCAACATAGCTCATGATCTACCCTTTCCAACCATAAGCAAACCATACATTTCTTACAAGCATGCCTATCTTACTCTTATTTGCTAGGGAAGGTTTAAGGCAGGATCAAATAATTACTTATATCTATTACCTCCATCTAACTCTATTAATCATTCTTCTAGTCCCGATTTCTAACATATGCTTCAAGGTTGACTCAACCAATATAGAGATGGTTGACTAGCCGAACTTACTCTTACCTATTTCTATCATATTTCTATATGGCACCTAATTTTTCATTATCCAAGAAAAATTTCTTTTCCCATTGAAACATATTCCTGATTTCTATATCCTTTGCGTGAAAATTCCTCAAAATTTTAGTCATGACCATCACGCTTCATAATTTTGTATCCTGACGGAGTCCTTGGGCTCTATTGTTATTATCCTTCTTGGTGGCACTCAAAAATCCATTGTGTCTTCCTTCAAATAATATTCTCCCTTATCTTGCCCCTTTTGATTCGAGGAATATTTATATTCTTCAAACTCGGTCTAGCTTAATCAATGGTAGCATGGTTTAATCTAATGACCCTAATGCCTCATGTTAGGGCTAACCCTTGTACTATACCCTATACTAGAACTATTTTGCTGGAGTGTCTATGCAAGCCTACCTACCTTAGCTAATCACCTAGTCTTACCAAGCATGGGTTACTATACCCTTTAAGTGAAACCTTCTAGATAATCTATAGGCTAAAGTCAAATGACTAATTCACGACTCGCTGAATTATCTTTCCTCAAGTCATATCGTTTGGTAATTCTATAGCACTATTCTGATCTTTGCTTAGTCCCAAGTCAATCAATGCAATTTTTTAATCGTATCTGTAGTCATCTCAATAATTACTGGAATTTCTTTCAGCATATCTACAATTATGTAAACCTCTAATTCAATTCCATATGTTTTAGTCAAGGGGCCTTTCCTTCAATCAGGAGATTTTCCTATAGAAGCTAAATCTTCATAAAAATGATATACATTTTTTATTGGTCCGTCTAGTAGAGACGTCTATCCAACCACTATTTGCCTTAGATAATCACCTACAAAATACTATATATGTCCTAATCATATTCTATAATAAGATATAATCAAAATGGTTGTCCAATCACAAAAGTTCGCCCATCCGAGTTAGGACAGATCGAGAGTTCATAAATGGAAATTCAAGGAAGCTATGATTGGAACACAAATATGGAATTCAAAGGCGTTAGTAGAAGTCAAAGAAATTTCCAATAGTAGAAGTAGATTGAAATCCTAATATACTATCCTAGTGCAGGCTCGTCCAGTATAGTGACGTAAGTGAAATGATTTATATTGACCTACATGGGCCACCACAAAAACTATGTCAAGCCCCAGTCCCAAAATATACGGGACCGAGCCACGTGGCATAAGCCACCTACGTATTCAACTAGACTCTAGTCCGACTAAAATACGTATAAGCTGTTCGAAATGATGTAACTATCACTATATCAACTCTATATCTCAATCCAAATAACAATAGCATAAGAAAGAAGAATATGAATACTAGTCTATAGTCCAATAATCATACTCACCTGAGTAGGCTCGAAAAAAATAATACGAGTCTATAAATACTAGACTACTAAGTAGATACAAATATCAGAAAATGAAACATATAACTCTGAAAGGGTGAATACCTGAAATAAAATGAGTATCAGCAACAAATCCAGTAAGGAGCTCTACAAACCTACTCAGCCAACCTAGAAGAAAACCAGCTCCTCAATGGGATATAACAAGGTACATAATATATAGGCCAGATGTACGACAGTAATGAAAGAAAAGATAAAGTATAGTAAGACTGATAAAGTGGGTAAATCTAACATAACCAACTAGTATAAAAATATAATTTAAGAAACATCACTTGAACACGCGGGCTGTCACAGTGTACTCCAGAGATCTGATACGGAAATCCAGTAAATATGAAAAATCCACAATTCCGGTAAGGAACTGTGGTAACTATAAATCTTTGAGGCTCTGGGTAAGAGGCAATGGTAACATTGTAGAAAAGTAGACTAAGCGCACGGTGTATGTTCTTCCCGCCCATGTGACTTCACGAATCGTATCTACAAGACGCTCGACCAGAACCTCTAGCTAAGACAACAAGTCATAATAGAAAAGTAATATTGCATGTATATCAATGTCATCGTCCTAGAATCAGACGTAGATTTTTCATATATCAAGATGTAATCTAGTACGAAAATCCGTCAATAATGTAGTGTCACATGAACATGTCCTAGGGTCCGCAACGAGTTATCACGGTAATGCAAATATGAATATCTAGTATCGATATCCAATGGTGCTAACATCCATCGGCACCCGAATGTGATTCGGACGCGATGTACGGAACATGGCCCTAGGTGTTGTAACAACATTTCCAAGCATATATTTAAAAGTTGAATATTATAAACTGAAGTGCAAGATTGGCAAGGTACACTTGCCTGGTTTTGAAGCTGAGAGGAAGTAGTTGGTCTCACGTTCAAGTCTGAGAAGCTTAACAAGGAACCTAGAGGTGATTCAAACTAGTTAATAATTAAACTAAAATCTTATCTTATGGAGGAAAATAATATTAAAAGTTTGGTTAATCTCAATTATGAATTAAGGAAAGTATGCCATTTACTATATTACCGGTCTAATACTCTTATCTAGTTTATAGAGAAATGCTAAACCAATCGTATGATATTATTATCAATCTTTCCACTTACAAACAATCATATATCATACCCCTTATACCCTCAGTGTATTCTAGTATAGTGTATAAACTATTATACTTAACTGGCTATTATAAGGAATCTATACAGCAGGTAAACTACTATTTTTCGATTTAAGAACCCACCAAAGATCACTCAACACACTCATATAATCCTCATGGGCTCAACATGTATCCATCCTCAGTTTGATTCTGTCCAACTAAGTTTATACTATGGTGATAGGAATCCCTTCAAATTTTAATCCTCTTAATCTATGATCCAACAATCATAATCACAAGTCTTACATTCTAGTGAACCCCCATACCTAGTCATTCAGTCATGGCTATTCATAGCCAACATTTGGTTGCTATTCTATTAGAGTATTAAATGCAATGAGTGCATATATAGTTAAATGAAAACTAATAAGCAACAAGCATATTCCCTTCACCTCTGCACCCTCTCCTACTGTTCACAGTTCTACTCATAGGTACAACTTTCTCTCCCTCTATATTTAGTATCCACATATTTGTATATGGTTCGAATGAATCAGGAAACAATCATCCTTAACAGTACTGCACTAAGTTACAACACAACTTTCCTCTCTTTTCCTAACATCAGAACACACACACATTTTATCTTCACCAACTCCATCTACCCTTCCGCTCTACTGGTCACACAAGGTTTTCCCCATCTTCTTCATCTAGGATCTTTACACACTATGTTTCTTTACACATTCATGCATTGCACTGCATGTTCCCATATCATCCTTATATATGTTAGTCCCAAGGCATGGATATAGATAGAAAATAGGAGTTCAGCAAGCCTACACAGTAGGTGCCACAAATGAGGTGTTAAGCAAGCATACACAGTAGGTGCCACAAATAAGGAGTTAAGCAAGCCTACATAGTAGGTGCCACAAATGAGATATATCTCAAGAAGAAAGTTAGGCCTTCCTACACAGTAGGTGCCTTAAAACCTGAAGAACGAGTTACAGAAGAAGAAGAAGAAGAAGAAGAAGAAGAAGAGAAGGATTAAATCTGCTGGGGTATAAAAATACCATTGCTCAAAGCAAGATTCGCCTCTATACGATCCGCTTCCAGGAACCAGCAAGTTTAAGAGAACTTCTGGAACGCTCGTTAGTCAATATTTATGACTTGAACGGACTTTCTGAACTTTACAGACTCCCTTAACTCTCTTTTTTGTTGCATCTTGGAATGGTGGCAAGGGGGCTCTATTAATGGAGTGGAGTAAGACCTCATCATCTCTCATATCCGATGTGGGACTAAAACACCAATACTCTAAAATAGAGTTTAATGTTTTACATCATCCCACAATCAACACAGTCGAGTGCTAGCCCACGCCTTACACCCGAACACTCCCGTGCATGCACGAGACAACCTGGAGTTCGTGTCGAGTCCGAGCCTGCACAATAAAAATCAACTTACGTCCTTGTTGGAATTAATCATTTTTCTCTTATTAAAATCACCCATATGGTTTCCTCCTTAGGGTCACCACCCCATGTGCATATCCCAACAACACATACTCATATATATATGTTGAGATAACTCATGGTGCTCTTCCAATGTGGGACTAAACTTTACAAAGCATGTTGAGAGCAAGCTCTCTTCATGTCAAGGAACAAGAGCACCAACAATCCCCCACATATCTTATTATATATATGTGTCTAGGGTTGAAGTTCCCCATAGTAACTGTCCATTTTATATTAGGATAGATATCATTGACGACTTGAATCTTCCCGTATGGGTTAAATAACAATACGATACAAGAATGGACTATGCCTTAAATTCTGCACCACAATTGTAATTCTTTCCACTCACAAAGTGTAGTTACATGTGCTTCTGACTGCACATTAAAGGCCATATGCCATCCTGGTTTCTGTGTATAATTTTGGACGTCTACAAGTTTACCCTCAAGAGACGGCCTGATATCTCTTTCCATACACTATAGGTAAGTTCTTTATTAAAGAGACATGACATGAAGCCTTGCGCTTCCTTGCGGTGCTACGTCGCTATGATATAGCCTAAAGCCGAGGCATTACCCCTACCCAGGAACCTCATCGTAGTGTCACACTACTGCAGCATGAGGTCACAGCCTCTTTATAGTACCATTCTACCCAGCATGAAGCCTAAGGCTTCCTTGCGGTGTTATGCCGCAACGACATGGCTTCCAAGGCCGAGACTTTACCTCTACCTGGGTACCACATCGTGGTGTCGTGCCACTGTAACATGGGATCACCCTCCCCTTTGTAGTGCTGTCTACAACTCTTTAATTTCATCATACAGCATTAGGCTACCTGCCTTTTTGCAGTGCTACGCCGCTATGACTTGACTTGCAAAGCCAAGGCATTACCCCTACCTGGGAACCTTATGGTGGAGTCATCCCACTGTAGCATGGAGTTTTACTCTTTGTAGTGCTGTACTATCGTGCTTCCTGTAAAGCACACCAGGCATTCACTCTGCCTGAGAACTTATTAAGGCATTTAAGCCAACCTCAACACAGGATCCGTTTTTCGCAGAAAACACATAGTAGACAACAGTGGTTATGGGTTCATAACCCTTCCATGTTCCCAAGAATAAGTACCCACTGTTACCTGATAGTTTTCCAGTCAGTGGTCCTCCCTTGAACCAAAAGTTAGATGTCTAGTAGATTTCTCTTCGAACTAATAACATAAAACTTTATGGTAGGATTACAAAAACATACTATCAAAATGCCTTCAAGCCCATCTTCCCTGCTGTGTCTTTAACCAGCTGACGCTTGAGGCCCTTCGTGAACGGATCCGCCAGGTTCTTATGACTCCGAACATCGATTACTGCAATGAGACGTCTTTTGATGAGATCGTTCACTGCCATGTGCTTTAACCGTACAGTTCTCTTCTTCCCGTTAAAATGATTATTTGATGCCACCGTCGCAGTCGCCTGGTTGTCGCAGTATATCAAAATTGTCGGTATCTGCGCTCCAACCACTGGAATATCATACATGAGCTCTCGAAGCCGTTCTGCTACATCTTCTGCGGTATCAAGTGCAAAGAACTCAGATTCCATAGAAGACTGCGAGAGCATAGTCTGCTTCTTCGACTTCCACGATATAGCAGCTCCACCCATTATAAAAATGAATCCACCAGTGGACCTCTCGCTCTTCAACTCTGAGCACCAGCTAGCATCACTGAAGCCTTCAACTATCGATGGCTCTCCGCTGAAGTGCAGTGCATATGTCTGAGTCTTCTTGAGATATCTCATAACACGCTTCACAGCTTTTCAGTGCTGAACGCCTGGATTGCTTGTGAATCGATTCAGCATTCCCACAGCGAAAACTATGTCAGGCCTAGTAGTCGTAGTAGCGTACATCAAACTTCTGATGACGCTAGCGTACTCAAATTGCCTGACGCTTTCCTTCAAGTTTGGCTCCAGCTTCTGATCACTTCGGCACGACATATCAATTATGGGAAGATCATGATACCCGTATCGAGTGAGCATCTTCTCAATGTAATGATATTGTGACAGTGCCAATCCAGTATTTGTCCGGATGATCTTGAGTTCCAAGATAACATCAACATCCCCCAAGTCCTTCATACTGAACTTTGTCGAGAGGAACTTCTTTGTCTCAATGACACAGCTTATATCCGTACCTAGGATTAGCATGCCGCCACGTACAGACAAACGATGACTCCTCTACCATCAGCAAATTTAGTATAGTCACACTTGTCTGTTTTGCTGACCCTGTAGCCATTTGATTTGATAACTTTGCCAAACTTCTCATGCCACATTTTGGGAGCTTGTTTTAAGCCGTATAGAGATTTTACCAACTTGCAGACTTTGTCTTCTAGGCCTCTGATGACAAATCCTTCTGGCTATTGTATATAAATCTCCTCGGTCAGCTCGTCATTCAGGAATGTTGTTTTCATATCCATTTGATGTATCACCAGTTTGTGTATTGCTGCAAGGGCAATCAACAATCTGATCCGTGCTACTGGTGTATATGTGTCAAAGTAGTCGATCCCCTGTTTTTGAGAAAACCCCTTGGCCACAAACCTGGCCTTGAACTTGTCAATGGTTCCATCAGCTTTCATCTTCTTCTTGAAGATCCACTTGCATCCGATGGGTTTTGCTTCTTTGGGTAAATCAATTAACACCCATGTGTTATTTGAGATAACTGAGTCAATTTTATTGTCTATTGCCTCCTTCCAGAAGACAGCATCTCTGGTCTTCATCGCCTCATCATCGGTAAGCAGATCTGCTTTCACATGATAGGTAATGAAGTCATCTCAGAAGCTCTTCGACCTCCTTGCTCGCTTCCTCGACGGCTCAGCGAGTTCTGGTTCAATTGTTGTTTCTCCACCAACAACTTCATCTTGGACTACTGGTTCATATGAGACCTCAGTCTCATTTACCTACATTATTCTCTGGAATATCTGGGAGAACTATGTTTTTGTGTCGTACAAACTTGTCTTCAAAGTATTCAGCATCGTAAGATTCGATGATATGATTTGACTCAATGTCAAGGAATCTTCGGGCATCTCTCTTCTCGACATATCCTAAGAAGATCGCCTTCGCAGTCCTTGTTCCCAGCTTCTGAATCTTAAGATCTGGGAGCTTCACATAAGCCAGACACCCCCACACTCGAATAACATTCAAGTTAGGTCTGACTTTGAACCAGAGTTCATGAGGAGTTATGCCAGAAGTTGCATAAGGTACTCTATTCAGAATGGAAGTAGCCATTAATGCAGCTTCTCCTCAGTAACATTTTGGAAGACCTGCAGTTAGCAGCATTGAGTTCCTCATTTCTGTCAACGTTCGGTTCTTCCTTTCTGCTACTCTATTAGATTGAAGAGAATACGGAGCAGTAGTCTCGCTGATGATTCCATGTTCTTTGCAGAACGATGCGAATTTATGAGACCGATATTCTTTGCCTCGATCACTTCTCAACCTCTTGAGTTGTTGTCCAGTTTGTCGTTCAGCTTCAGTCCTGAACTCCTTGAACTTCTCGAACGCTTCGTCTTTAGATTTGAGCAAGTAGACCAATGCGTACTTAGAGAAGTCATCGATGAAGGTTATGAAATACTTCATCCCGGCTTTTGTAGAGAATTGTTTGAAGTCACAGATATCTGAGTGTACCAACTCCAGAATATCTGTACTTCGATTGACCCGATGAAAGGGTTTTCTAGTAATCTTAGTCTGAGCACATAATTCACACTTCTCTACCTTACCCCCACATTTGGAGATAAGTCCTAGACTAGACATTTTGTTTATTCTTTTACAATGAACATGTCCTAGCCTATTATGCCATAACTCAAAAGAATAGTCAGAAAGAGCAATTGCATTTATTTCATTAGACTGGTTTACAAGCTGAATTTTAAACATCCCTTCGGTTTGAAAAGCCTTTCCGAAGTATGTTCCCTTCTTGGACATCACCATCTGACCAGCATTAATGTCTATCCACAAACCTGCATTGCTAAGCGGCTCCCAGAGATCATGTTCTTGTCAATCATCGGAACATGCTTTACTCCTTGGAGCGTCAGAGTATTTCCGGAAGTGAGTTTCAGCTCCACAGTCTCGATCCCGAGATCTTCAGCTTGGGCATGGTTCGCCATGACAACCTTCTCAGAAGTTGTCTGGTACGTGACGAACCATTCCTTCCTAGAGCAGACATGACATGTCGCATCGGTATCTATCCAGCAGTCAGAGTCATCCCCCTCAGTTGTGACCCGAGCGATCATAGCAATGAGGTTATAGAAACCAAAGAAACCTTACTAGGCTCACCTTTCTCTAATTGTTTGGGCTTGGATCTGCATACACTCTTGTTGTGGCCCTTCTTGCCACAGTTAAAACAAGTCATATTAGACTTGGGCTTCTTCTGTTTGAAAGACGGTCCCTTCATTTATAGATTAGTGAAGTCTTTCTTGTGGTGAGAAGCCATCTGCTTCCCCTTGGAGTCTCTCGTCTGCACCAGATTGGCCTCGGCCAATTGTTTGGACAAAGCATCCATCTTCTGTTGAGAACGCATCTCGTCCTCAACGTGGATTTCTTGCAAGAGATCTTCCAAACTGATCTCGAGTTTCTTCCGATGCATTCTTGCATAGAACGTATTTCATCCAGCAGGAAGTTTCGAGACGATCCCTCCAACGACAAACTTGTCGACGAGGGGGATCTTTTTATCGTCCAGTTTCTGACGAAGTTTCAGAAACTCCTTCACTTGAGGAAGCATCGCCTTCTCGTCTTCAAAGAGGCACTTGTGATATTTTTCGACGAAAAATATCTTGCTTCTATTTTTGTCTTCCTCGTACAGCTTTTCCACAGACTCCCATATTTCTTTGGCACTATCCTTCTTTGAGTAGGATTCTGCCAGGAAATCCTCCATAGCATTTAGGATCAAAAGCCTACAAATGCTATTCTTCCTTTTCTATTTGGCTTGAAGTTTAGTAGCCGCAGTTATAGCTGAAACAGACCCAGTATCTGGAATAGTAGGTTCCTCTTCAAAGAGCACGTGATCAACGTCTCAGAGTTGAAGGGTGAGAAAGACCTTCCTCTTCCAGACTTGATAATGCTCTCCATCAAACTTTTCCAACTTGGCAGTAGTCAGTTTGGAGGAGTGAAGCATTAATATTTTCTATCGTGCTAATCTTGCTTTGAGATTGTTCGTCCCGAGGCGTGGATATAGATAGAAAACAGGAGTTCAGTATGCCTACACAGTAGGTGCCACAAATAAGGAGTTAAGCAAGCCTACACAGTTGGTGCAACAAATGAGATATATCTCAAGAACAAAGTTAGGCCTCCCTACACAGTAGGTGCCTTAAAACCTGAAGAACGAGTTACAGAGAAACAGAAGAAGAAGGAGAAAAAAAAAGAAGAAGAAGAAGAAGAAGAAGAAGAAGAAGAAGAAGATGATGATGATAAAATCTGCTGCGGTGTAAAAATACCGTTGCTCAAAGCAAGATTCGCCTCTATACGATCCGCTTCCAGGATCCAGCAAGTTCAAGAGAACTTCTGGAACGCTCGTCCATCAATATTTGTGACTTGAACGGGCTTCCTAAACTTTACGGACTCCCTTAACTTTCTTCTTTGGTGCATCTTGGAAAGGAGGCAAGGGAGCTCTATTTATAGAGTTGAATGAGACTAATTATATTAATTTTTAGAATTTTGTCCGATACGACGTACGCTCCGACAAACTGGGTGACGTGGTCATGCGTTATATGCATCGAAAGGCGCGTATGGACGTTGCGGACGTGTGGGAACTGACGGAACTCAGTTTCGTCGCGTGTGTGCGACGAAATCAACGCGTATCCGTCGAGATACCCCCTTATCGACGTTTTGCAAACTTGCCTATAACTTCGTGTATAGTCGTCGAATCGAGATGAAACTTGTGCCAACAGGTCCGGATCGAAATTCTGGTCCTGCATGCCAAGTTTGGTTCAATTTTGAGAAGGTCGAATCGGAACCCATTTTTGGTGGGCCTGCGACCCACTCAAACGGGCGATTTTGTACACGGCTCCTCGGAATCCAAAACTGGACATACTGTTGAGTTTCTCTCCTCAAACTGAATCCGTAGACATGTAGTTTGATGACTTTAGAGACCATAGACTTGGCACATATTTCGATGCAAAGCGAGTCCAACGGCAGACATCGTTTTGACCCAAAATTACGATTTTGCCCCTGTTCCAGAATTTGACTTTTAGACAGGCGTTTCCTAGGTATATCTTCTTCACCGAGATCATTTTTGATGTTTGTTTCAGCGTTTGGAGTCATCTGTGATTTGTGAGTTGTGGTGCTGACACTTGCTACTCTTGGATTTGCCCTTCTCGCACTGCAAGCAAGATACCTTGCCACCTTACTCTGTGATTATAATATTCTTATTTTCAGTTGTTATTTTTAGCATTTTATTTTGTGTTATTTAAACTGTGCGTCCAAGTCACACTTGCGTGCAAGCGACTCTATCGGTCGTTTTCTTGCTTTATTTATTCTCTTGCATTGACTTAGTTTATTGACCACCCATTGATATTGAGATATTGGTATATCTCATATGGCCTTGACACTTGCTTACCACGTGTTGTGAGTCTCATGTAGGACACGTATCCGCGTAGTCGGCTGGCCACCAATACGTATGGAGCGTGCGACGGATAGGAGTAACTGCCAATAGAATTGTATGCTAGAAGACTTGGCAGTTACTAGAGGTTCATGAGTCATGGATGTGACCCTACTAGGCATTGGATGGGGAGAACAGTGTCCTTAACATATGGGTCCTTATGCACTTTCCTATTACTGATACTGCTGGCCTCTGACATTCGAGGAATGTTATGCTTTGAGGTCCCTGGTATCCTGATGGGGCCATACCTGAGTTACTGCTACTGAGCCAGGTACCCATGCGTTGAAGGTCTGTTCTTAACTACATTTTCACTGTAGAACTGGTAGGCACCCTATTTGTCACGCCCCAGAACCAGAATACTGGAGAGTGGGGGCAGACATAGCCAGCTACGTATATTGAAATAGAATACATCTCAACTATACGGTCACGGCTGTCTAGATATGAGGGTTTACTACAAGCCAGCAGTCTCTTAAGGTCAAGCCTATTATCTCAATCTCAAGCAATTAACAGAGTTACAAGATATTAGAGCATCAAATATATATATATATAAGGCGTCCCAAATATTACATATTAGATGATCATGAAGCTAGTCGTACAAAATGATGGGACTAGCAAGAGTTCAGTCATACATGATCAACCCTAGGATTTGTTAGTCATGTTTACAGCCCGTAGGCAGACAGTAAGTAAATGTGCATCGAGCTAACAGGTGCTCGTCGGCTAAACGCCTCAAAAGAATAAATTTACATATAAGTGGGTGAAACAAAAAGGAAAACCCACTCTTGGCCCGGGTTCCGTCTAGTTGTCACCATTGGGCTGGAAGCTTGGTAGATCCTCGGGAGCTGCTCGGAAATCTGGCCACACAAAACCAGCTGGGTCAAACCCCAGAAAGAGCAAGTGCCACAAAGGAGGCCACAAATAAGAACAAAAGCCAGCATATCAGAACATAAGAATAAAAGAAAGTACAAGTAGTAAAGTACACAGGGCGATAAACGACTAGGGACGTGGAACCATTCCGGGAGCCAGGTTACAATCCTTAAACCAGATAAGGACCGGGGTTGTAACCCTTCACCTGAATAGCTCACTGTCTCTACTCATTTATCGTTAAGATAAGTAAAACAAACATGCTCAGGAGATAGCAGGTACTAGAGCTAGACAAGACTTAGACAAGGCTGGACATCATCCATTCACAATCGGCCAGGCAAGTACTACGGCTTACTAACTAGGGTTATCACAAGCCTAATTACTAACAAGATGCAAGTGAGAATTTCCAGTCCCAAGCCCTGCAGACTATCCAGTTATCCTTCCGCGGGTTGAGAGTTATAGGTGGGTACATTGCCCGGGAGACAAATGTACCCTTAGGTGACTTAGAGGATGCAACACATGACAGTGTGCTGGAAATGTGCTCTACTCGTCGGCAAGCTACAAGTCCATTAAAGCGTCCAGATAACGAGATTGCCTGTGACTGGGAATTCTCTATGTTCTAGTTTGATCTAATCATTAGCCTAATCCAATTTAGCGCGAGTCCCTGGCCGTGGTACCCAGGAAGTCACGTCCTAGACATGATGCAAGACAAGACAAGTGGATTGTACAAGTAAGCAAGCAGGAACACCCACGGTGTCAAGTTGATTATACGAGTCAAGTTACAAGTCAAGTCAAGTCAGGAGTGCGCCGCCAAGGGCCACTATCATGTCAGGTTGGTCATGTCAGGAGTGCACCACTACGGGTCACTGTCGTGTTATGCTAGTTCCTTGTCATACCATGCCAGGTACAATAGTCATTTCCAAACATATTAAGTAAAATTAAGTTCATGACAAAAGGCGTAAGGATATAAAATGGGCATAAAATATCTAATAAAATATTAATATAAATAGGACTAAAGAAGAGCCAAGATCAAGAAATAAACAAATTCATCATAGACAAGTAGGTTGTGCAAGGGGGTCAGGGGTTGGGCTGCGCAGGGTATGTACTGCGCATGGAAGAGCTGCGCAAGAGTTGCCTTGCGCAAGGGTTACCTTGCGCAAGGGTTACCTTGCGCAAGGGTAGACTGCGCAGGGGTGGATTGTGCAAGGGTGGATTGCGCAGAGGTGGATTGCGCAGAGGTGGATTGCGCAGAGGTCGGCTTGCGCAGAGGTGGATTGTGCAGAGGTGGATTGCGCAGAGGTGGCTTGCACCAGCGCAAAGCACTGGCTGAGGTCATGCGCAATCGGCCCTGCGCTAAAGAGCACAGGCCGGGGGTGCGCAACCGGCCATGCGCTAAAGAGCGCAAGGCCGAGGGATGTTCTTCCTGGCCGAGAGCAGGTCCAAGAACACCAAGAACTTCAATTCTTCATAACTTTGCCAAATCAAAACCAAATCTAGATTTTCAAAGTTCTAACTTGAGTAAAATCGAATTCTCTTCCACATGGAAGCATCAAAACATGCAAAAATCAAAGTTTAATAGATCAAAACCAAGGATTTTCGAAAATGGTTAAAACCTAGATCTAGAAGAATGAAAGCTCCAAATCACAAAATGTCAAGTTCTAAAGTTGTTCTCCATGGCCTAATCTAGTTAATGGACAAATAAAAAGTGGTGCTTATTTGATGGCAAAGTGCACTTGCCTATGGATTGGGGAGTTGTGTGGAAGAAGGAAGAAGAAGAAGTTGAAAGAAATTAATGGAGTTATGGAGGAGAGAGAAAAGGTTGGTAGTTTTAATGAGGGTGGTTGTGATGGAATGGAGGTGGAGAATAGGCTAAGGTGTTCCACTCATGAAGAACCAAACCAAACCAACTCCACAAAATAAAACCAAGCCATGGTCCAAACCCATTTACGAGAACCCGAATCCACAAGTCGAGAAAATAAAATACGTGCCAAAATCAAATTACGAGTACAAATACGAAATACAGAAATAGGGGTGACACTATTGCATGCATCTCTTTTCTTTCTATTATATTATCACAGTTATATGGCATGGTGTTTTCTTGTATCTTGCTATGTCTCCTGAGGACCTGGTTATCTTTCCAGGATTAGATGACTTTTTACAGGAGTACGTAGCGGCTCTAGATCCATCTTACATCGATGACGAGGCAGTCACCCCTGATTTCTAGTTTATTCTATATTCGAGACATTAGTGGACATTATTTTACAGCTCATTTCTTTCTATTTTGTGGAGGTTGGACTCCGATCTTGTGAGACTATTTTTCATAGCTGTTTGGAGTGAGTATGTTCATCCGGCTATCTTTTGATACTCTTATTTATTTATTTGGACTCTATTATCTTCTGTGTTGAGCTGTGATGAGATTAGATATGTTATTCTGGCCTGTGATTATGTTATTTACAACTTATGTGTATATATGAGGATTTCATATATTGGAGTATTCTCCGTATATGTGTAGCTGGCATGTTCACGTACTTGGTCCTACGTATTTTGGGACTGGGGCGTTACATCCAGCACGTTCAAAAGAACTTCTGGAACGCTCGTCCATCAATATTTGTGACTTGAACGGGCTTCCTGAACTTTACGGACTCCCTTAACTCTTTTCTTTGGTGCATCTTGGAAAGGAGGCAAGGGGGCTCTATTTATAGAGTTGAATGAGACCTCACCATCTCTCATATCCGATGTGGGACTAAAACACCAATACTCTAAAATAGAGTTTGATGTTTTACATCATCCCACAATCAACATAGTCGAGTGCTAGCCCACGCCTTACCCCCGAACACTCCCTTGCATGTACGAGACAACCTGGAGTCTGTGTCGAGTCCGAGCCCGCACAACAAAAATCAACTTACTTTCTTGTTGAAATTAATCATTTTTCTCTTAGTAAAATCACCCACATGGTTTCCTTCTTAGGGTCACCACCCCATGTGCATATCCCAACAACACATACTCATATATATGTTGAGATAACTCATGGTGCTTTTTCAATGTAGGACTAAACTTTATAAAGCATGTTGAGAGCAAGCCCTCTTCATGTCAAGGAGCAAGAGCACCAACAATATCTACCTATGAAGCCTACCCACAGGAGAACTTGGAAGAGTTCCTCTAGCTAGCATTTCATCTCCATACCATCTACTGAAACAAGAGGCAAGACAACATTTGGTTTCTATACAACACAAAGAAGCCTATAAATGTTTACTATAAAGTAATGCTACACTACACCCATTCTGTGAAGATTTGTAACATTGGAAGGGGATTAGAGTAGAAGTGAGAGTGGTACCAACAGTGAAGGTGGTCGCTCTGGTAATGAAGAGCCCGTTAGTCGTCGAGGGTTGAGCGCGGCACGCCGAGACGAAGAGTGTTATTGCCGGGGCACAATTTTTTGATAGAAAACTCAGAAAATGAAATAATTGTAAAAATAATATTTCAAATCAACACTTCAAGAAAGGTGATTCTGAATTACGAGAATCTAAAAAGATTTCGTAATCAACAGCAATCGATCGTAGTACTTCTAAAAAAAAGTTACAATCAGAATTACTGGCAGCAACAAGAAGGTGACTGGCAAAAGATGGAAGATGGCCTGCAGGGGTGAATGATCACCGTTGCTCAAAGCTTTATTCGCCCTACACGAACAGCTTCCAGGAAACAGCAAGTTCGTCGGAGAACTTGGAACACTCCTGCTCTTCTGACTCCTCGGACGGACACGAACTCCCGTGAAAAAGCAACGCTGGTGCGGCGCCTTTCCTCTCTTTCTCGAAGGTTACTAGAAGATCAGAACTATGTTAAAGAATACTTCTGAATACTCTGTTTACTTGTGCTAAAAAACACTCGTAAACTTTCTGTGGTGGCTTCTCTTTCTATTCTGTAATTAATCTTGAAAGAGAGAGGATGCCTTATATAGGCCCTGCAGCAACTGTTCGGTTGCCACAAAGTTAGGGACGTGGTAAAAACTACCCCGAATATGTAGCAACCGCCCAGAACATGCAAACGCACGTTCTGCTTCCAACTGCGTGCACCCTGCGCTCCTTACACTCTGCACGACAGAGCGCGCTCTGAACTGCGCACACTGGGCAGCGCAACTGGGCTTGCGCAACTGATGCTAAGTGCAAAGTACGCCAACAAAATGCCATATTACGCCTCATGAGCCCATGAGCCCATGAGCCCGAGTCCGAGTCCGAGTCGCTAAGCCCCTAGGGGGCTTAGCTCCCATGGAAATAAATTTTCCAAGAGCAAAAAGCATGAATGCTTTAATTGTTGATTTTAGCCTTTTTCCCATTAGAAAAATAACCCCACATGGCAAACCCATGTGCACCTCCACACCACATGTGCATCTCCAATAATAGCAAAGCTAATATATAGAGATACAATCTCTTTGTTTTTTCTGATGTGGGACTAAAGTTTTCTAAAGAAAAAAAACAAAAACTCCGACAATCCCCCACATATCTCTATATATGGGTATAAGTGTTCCCAACAGTAACTGTCCATCATGCATTAAGAGAGATGTCGCTGACGACTTGAATCTTCTCGTATGGATTTAAAATCAGACTATAATACAAGAATGGACTAGGCCTTGAATTCTGCATCATAGCTGAAATTCTTTCCACTCACATAATGTAGTTACATGTGCTTCTGGCTACACATTAAAGGCCCTGTGCCAGCCTGGTTTCAGTGTATAATTTTGGGCGTCTACAAGTTTACCCTCAAGATACGGCCTGATATCTCTTTGTCCATACACTATAGGTGAGTTCATTTTAAAGAGACATGGCATGAAGCGCTTTGCGCTTCCCTTGCGGTGCTACGCCGCCATGACATGGCTTAAAGCCGAGGCCTTATCCCGTACCGGGAACCTCATCGTAGTGTCATACTACTGTAGCATGAGGCAACCGCCTCTTTGTAGTGCCAAACTACCCAGCATGAAGCCTTAGGCTCCCTTGCGGTGTTACGTCGCAATGACATGGCTTGCAAGGCCGAGGCTTTATCCCTAACCGGGTACCTCATCGTGGTGTCGTGCCACTGTAACATGAGGAACTCCTCCTCTTTGTAGTGCTGACTACACCCCTCTTTATATTTAATATACAGCATTAGGCCAACTGCCTATTTACGGTACTACGCCGCTGTGACTTGGCCTGCAAAGCCGAGGCTTTATCCTATTCCTGGGCAGCACCCCACATATAGGAACCTCATCGTGGAGTCACCCCACTGTAGCAAGGAGTTTCACTCCTTGTAGTGCTGCTCTACCGTGCTTCCTGTAAAGCATACCAGGCATTCACTTTGCCTGAGAACTCATTAAGGCAATTAAGCCAACCTTCCCACAGAAACCGTTTTCCGCAGAAAATAACAGTAGACAACAGTGGTTATAGGTCCGTAACCTCTCCATGCCCAATAGAATATGTACCCACCGTTCATGATATTCTTCCGATTAGTGGTCCTCCCTTGAACCAAAAGCTAGATGCCTAGTAGATAAATCTTTGAACTAATAGCATAAAACTTTATGGTTGGAATACAATAATACAATATCAGAATGCCTTCAAGCCCATTACAAGCTGTGTCATCGACCAGCTGGCGCTTGAGGCCCTTGGTGAACGGATCCGCCAGGTTCTCCTGACTTCGAACATCAATCACAGCAATAACACCTCTCTTGATAAGATCGTGTACTGCCCTGTGCTTCAACCGTACAGTCCTTTTCTTTCTGTTGAAGAGGTCATTTGATGCCACCACCGCAGTCACCTGGTTGTCACAGTATATCGATATTGCCGGTATTTGTGCCCCAACCACTGGAAGATCATACATGAGCTTCCGAAGCCATTCTGCTTCCTCGGCTGCGGTATCAAGTGCAAAGAACTCAGATTCCATGGATGACCGCGAGAGCATAGTCTGCTTCTTCAACTTCTACGATATAGCAGCTCCACCAATTATGAAAATGAATCCACCTGTGGACCTCTCGCTCTCCACCTCTAAGCACCAGCTGGAATCACTGAAGCCTTCCACTACCGACGGATCTCTACTGCAGTACAGTACATATGTCTGAGTCTTCTTGAGATATCTCATAACCCGTTTCACAGCTTTCCAGTGTTCAGCACCTGGGTTGCTCGTGAAACGACTCAGCATTCCCACGGCAAAAGCTATGTCAGGCCTTGTGGCAATAGTAGCATACAACAAACTTCCGATTACGCTTGCATACTCCAGCTGCCTGACGCTTTCCTCTAAATTAGGCTTTTGTTACGACCCGTTACCCAAATTGTTGGGCCGGGCCGAGCCATGTCCAGCCTACGCTTGATTAGAGCGTAGTAAGCTGTTCTAGACAGTCAGGTAATAATGATAATTGTGCTAATAATTAAGATAGTTTAAGAATGATCACAACACAGCTTCTATATAGATGAAAAACCACTAAGTTTGATAATAATACAAACCAAAATGTAAGACTGGAGACAAGGTCCAGTTTAAAGGTACAAAACAGCGTCTGTGATAATAACCCAACACTAAGTCAAACTAAGCAGCTAAGCAGGATTCCCTGCAGGAATATCCTCAACTGGAGCTCCATAGTACGGGTCACAAAGCATTTCTTCCTCGGTCAAAATACCTACAACGTTATCCTGTCAGGACGGGAGCAAGTACAACCTCTACTACTAAAGTACTGAATGTATAATGCAAGAGATGTACAATAGGAACATGGTATGATAAGACTGAAAAATAGACATACTGGAATCAGGGTAAATCATATAAAGCAGAAAATCATGGTATATCTTGATTATCATTTTAAGACACTCTTGTCAATTGTGGCATATGTACATTATGTATTAAAACTGGAGCAGGTATGAGATCGGTCAATAGGTGCTATGCTAGTTTACTGCAATGTACGTATGTACATTCCACAAGTCCAGAAACTACATTGTTAGTTTACTGCAATGTACGTAAGTACATTCCACAAGTCCAGAAACTACATTCTCAGTTTACTGCAATATACGTATGTACATTCCACAAGTCCAGAAACTACACAATTAGCATACAGCAATGTAAGTGAGTACATTCCACGAGTCCAGTAACTATACTATCAACTCTCTCATAACCCAGTAATCATCATGTAAAAGATACGGGAAATAGTGTAAAGTATGGTGGGAACTGGCATTAGTATGAAACATGTTATGATTTGACTTGCTACTCCAAGGATCAGCATTCACATGGGTTGATTAACATTCTTTTATCAAATAACAGTGTTTTTAACATGTACAATTAATAAAAGACTTACAACTGGATTAATGGTAATTTAACAAGGTTGTCACATGTACTTAACATTAAAAGACAGTAAATGAGTTTGTAGATGTACTTGCCTGGAGCAAAGCAATGCAATGACAATAAAGCTAAGATGTAGAGTGTCCTGGCACTGAAAACATATATACTCAGACTCTAAGTTACAAGACAATATAAATACACTAGTGATGTGAGACGGCCAAATTGGACATTGGCTAGGTGAACTTAGCCTAGGGGTTCAAATTGAAGTGATTTGGCATCTAAACTAACACATGGGTCTCCCATATTAAGGCTGGTTAGCAATCCAAATACTAGAAATACACAAAAATCACAAGTCATGACTTAGTCATAATTATTGGTAAAATAAACATTATGTGCACTGTGTTCTAACAATTTTAGAAAATACTAGAAATCTCCAATAAATGCAAAATAATATACTGACAGAAACCTTGTTAATTATAGAAATTTATTATAATTTTTCTGGGATTTATTACCCAACAGAAATATTTTAGAAAAATCAGTTTTCATAAATATACAGAAAGTGAGTTCTGGTTTCATATGCCAAACTAGGGGCAAAACAGTAAATTAAATACTACAAAAATTATACTAAATTAGCTAACTTAACATAGTATCTAAAAACTATTTTTCCATAATTTTAGCAATACTTTAAGTATTTTTAGAAAATCAAAAACAGTAATGCACACAATAATTAATTATCTGCGTATTTTGTCCATGTACATAATTTGAACCAAAGTTCAAATACAGGACCCAAGGCCATGAATCAAGTCCAATATGACTTGTACAGGTCTTGAATGTGTGAAAACACATTTGAGCCCAAATACCCATGCTAGGCTTGGACACCAAATGGTTGCAGTAATTTAAATACAATAAAATACAATTTGGTAAAAATACAAAATAATTATTAATATTTTAATAGGGCAAAGTTATACATAGTGGTTACAAAAGTATGACAACTTATTTTATAAAGATATTTTACACTAAGTAAAGTAAAACATATATATAAAAGTACATCTACAATATTTATATTTATACATAAATATATAGATATTTATATCAAGGATATATATATATCCATATTTTTAAAAGTTACATATATATATATATATGTAAGGAAAATAATCAATTTATAAAGTATATATATATAATGAAACATTTAATTATAAAGTGTGTAATAATGTATATATACATATGAAAACATATATATACATAATTTACTAACTATAAAAATATATACAAGAAAATATATACATATATACATACATATAAATATATATATAAAAGTTTACTAATTATAAAATTATATATACATATAATATACTGTCAAAATACAGTATATAAAATATATATATATATACTAATATATATATATATATACACATATATATATAAATATATATATAGAAAATAGAAAAAGGAAAAGAAAAAGAAAAACAAAAACAAAAACAAACAGCAGGGGGGCTCGAACTCGGCCAGCCAGAGGGGGGGGTTTTAAACACTGCGCGCTGGCCAGTGGGCCAGCGGCCTGCTTTGTTAGGAATAGGGTTTGGGTTTAATTTATTTAGTTTAGCATGGTTTATATATATAAAAAAATAATAATAATCCTGTGTCCTGACAGTTAGGGACACAGAAGTCCATGTGTCGGGTTGATTTACGACACGCACGACACGTATTTGCCGTGTCCACACTCACCAATAGAGTCTTCGGGTGCTGGTGTGTCATATATGTGAAATCGAGACACAGTAGGACACAGGAGTCAAAGAGACACGTACGTGTCCAAGCTCGACTTGTTGTCGAGAGGGCGATCGGCGGCTGGGGGCGTTGGCGTCGTGGCGCAGCGGTGGCGCTGAGTTCGCCTCGTCGAGACGAAGGTGATGGTGGTGGTGGATGACGACGACTGTGGCTGTGGAGGCTAGACTGGGGCTCGCCGGAGTTAGGTGATGGTGGATCTGGGAGTGGGAAATCACGGCGGAGCTGGGGCTGTGGTCAGTCGAGGTGGTGATGGTCTGGTCGGGGAAGGAGTGGGGGTCTTTTTATAGGGGGAGTTGAGGCGGTGGGCGGTGGATTACGGCCGGATTAGGGTTAGGGTTACGGCCGGATTAGGGTTAGGGTTAGGGGAAGGCGGTGGGGGAGATGAGGGGTTTTTAGGGTTAGGTCCCTAGAACTTAGGATATTTCCTATAGGTCCTTTCCATTGGGTTATGCAAATATTAATTTGCAAAAGCCCTCCCGCAGTTAGTTTATGCAAATTAAATTTGCAAACAACAAATAGGAAATTGCAAACAGCATTTAAACAATTCTAAAAATTGCAAAACCTATATAAAATAATTCATTTTATTGCAAAAAGGTATTTTATGTATTTAAAACCATTTAAAAATCATTTAAAAATACAGGAAAAATTCCTAATATTTACTATAAAATATTTTAATACTAAAAATAATCATTAATGGCCAATTATCACTAATTAACAAAAATTTGAAAAACAGGGGCTGACAAGTCTTTCCTCCTTGAAAAATTTCGTCCTCGAAATTTACAAGAACTGAAGACACGCGAGGCAACTAACGTTTTAAAAATAATTACAGCGATGACTAAGGCTATCTCCTAATGATGGAATGTCTATGAAACAGGTCTACTGGTCAATGGCTTGTCTTATGAGTGCAGCTACTAAATGATGGTTTGGTAAAAGTCTAATGACAGGTTACTTAATGAGGCACTAGAATCAAACAGTCATATGCAAATAAATCCAACCTGTGGCACCGTCTGTCAAGTATTCTGGCTCTGGCTCTGGGCCCTGCACTGGTACTGCTGCCTGGATGGCTAAAGGGTATGCTCTCCCTGAAGGTCCTCTGGTAAATGGCTTCGCCTTCGGGCACTCCCGAATCATATGGGTGGAAGACCCGCAAGCAAGACACTGGCTCAATTTCTTCCTACAGATGGAGACATCGTGCCCTAGCTTTTTGCAGAAGGCACAAGAGACCCACTTCTGCTGCTGGTGTCCCGGATCTCGGGCAAATGATAACTGATGCTGAGGATGAGCTGGTGGAGAATAGGCCTGCTGGTGCTGGGTAGTCGTCCTCTGCTGGAAAGTCTGGCGCTTGGACGGCCCGTCATGATGTGTGGTAGCTGGCCTCTTGCAAGACAAAAGACGCTCCTCGATACCTCGGGCTCTCTCCAGTAGCTGGTAGTAGTCTGTGATCCCGTTGGCCACTAGTAAGATGCTAATGTCCGGGACAAGACCATGGCAGAATCTGCGAGCCATCTCCTCCGGGTCGGCTACTAAGCTCGGGGCAAAACGACTGAGTCTGCTAAACTCACCTGCGTACTCATCGACTGTACGGCTCCCTTGTTGCAGGTTCTGGAATTGCAATCCCATGGCAACTCTAGCGGTGGTGGAGAAAAACTTCCTCTTGAACTGGATCTTGAATTGCTCCCAGTTTCCTCTGCCGCCAATGAACATCGTCTCATTTCTGAACCAGACCCCTGCCAGGTCTGCTAACAAAAATCCTGCTGCCTCGACCCAAAGGTCGTTAGGTAATCTAGCCCCTATGAGCTTCCTCTCTACGGAATCTAACCAGTCATCAGCTACAACTATGCCTTCCGTCCCAAGAAACTCCTTCGGTTTTAGGTTCATAAAACTCTTGATACTACCTAGCCTCAATTGATGTTCTATAGGTTGCGAGACGGGGGTATGCTGAGTATTCAGGAGCCCCTGGATCAAAGCCAGTAATTGGGTTCCGTCAAGGGAAACAACAGTCTGGGGAGGTATGATAGGAGGTGGGGGTGGAGGTATCTGGGTCTGCGGGGTAGGAGGTGGTGGAGGTATACCGTCACCTGAGGTGGCGGAATCGGGAGAGTGTGTAGGGTCCATCTATTTAAAAAAAGACAAAGGAATTATAAGAATAAAGCAAGCAGTCATAAGCAAACAATTTAGTTACACTACCGGTCCTATGCTGTGATGAGTTTTCCTATGTTGCAATCCTAAAATTTCTCTAGGTGTTCTAGATGTTGTTCCTAGTGTTATCTAGTTATCCTTAATTTCTGCAGGCGTGCTTGGTACAGTAACGTAACCAAACAACTTTAGTCAGGACCTTGCATGGGCCGCCAAAAAAACATGTCACGACCCGTTACCCAAATTGTTGGGCCGGGCCGAGCCATGTCCAGCCTACGCTTGATTAGAGCGTAGTAAGCTGTTCTAGACAGTCAGGTAATAATGATAAATGTGCTAATAATTAAGATAGTTTAAGAATGATCACAACATAGCTTCTATATAGATGAAAAACCACTAAGTTTGATAATAATACAAACCAAAATGTAAGACTGGAGACAATGTCCAGTTTAAAGGTACAAAACAGCGTCTGTGATAATAACCCAACACTAAGTCAAACTAAGCAGCTAAGCAGGATTCCCTGCAGGAATATCCTCAACTGGAGCTCCATAGTACGGGTCACAAAGCATTTCTTCCTCGGTCAAAATACCTACAACGTTATCCTGTCAGGACGGGAGCAAGTACAACCTCTACTACTAAAGTACTGAATGTATAATGTAAGAGATGTACAACAGGAACATGGTATGATAAGACTGAAAAATAGACATACTGGAATCAGGGTAAATCATATAAAGCGGAAAATCATGGTATATCTTGATTATCATTTTAAGACACTCTTGTCAATTGTGGCATATGTACATTATGTATTAAAACTGGAGCAGGTATGAGATCGGTCAATAGGTGCTATGCTAGTTTACTGCAATGTACGTATGTACATTCCACAAGTCCAGAAACTATATTGTTAGTTTACTGCAATGTACGTAAGTACATTCCACAAGTCCAGAAACTACATTCTCAGTTTACTGCAATGTACGTATGTACATTCCACAAGTCCAGAAACTACACAATTAGCATACTGTAATGTAAGTGAGTACATTCCACGAGTCCAGTAACTATACTATCAACTCTCTCATAACCCAGTAATCATCATGTAAAAGATACGGGAAATAGTGTAAAGCATGGTGGGAACTGGCATTAGTATGAAACATGTTATGATTTGACTTGCTACTCCAAGGATCAGCATTCACATGGGTTGATTAACATTCTTTTATCAAATAACAGTGTTTTTAACATGTACAATTAATAAAAGACTTACAACTGGATTAATGGTAATTTAACAAGGTTGTCATATGTACTTAACATTAAAAGACAGTAAATGAGTTTGTAGATGTACTTGCCTGGAGCAAAGCAATGCAATGACAATAAAGCTAAGATGTAGAGTGTCCTGGCACTGAAAACATATATATACTCAGACTCTAAGTTACAAGACAATATAAATACACTAGTGATGTGAGACGGCCAAATTGGACATTGGCTAGGTGAACTTAGCCTAGGGGTTCAAATTGAAGTGATTTGGCATCTAAACTAACACATGGGTCTCCCATATTAAGGCTGGTTAGCAATCCAAATACTAGAAATACACAAAAATCACAAGTCATGACTTAGTCATAATTATTGGTAAAATAAACATTATGTGCACTGTGTTCTAACAATTTTAGAAAATACTAGAAATCTCCAATAAATGCAAAATAATATACTGACAGAAACCTTGTTAATTATAGAAATTTATTATAATTTTTCTGGGATTTATTACCCAACAGAAATATTTTAGAAAAATCAGTTTTCATAAATATACAGAAAGTGAGTTCTGGTTTCATATGCCAAACTAGGGGCAAAACAGTAAATTAAATACTACAAAAATTATACTAAATTAGCTAACTTAACATAGTATCTAAAAACTATTTTTTCATAATTTTAGCAATACTTTAAGTATTTTTAGAAAATCAAAAACAGTAATGCACACAATAATTAATTATCTGCGTATTTTGTCCATGTACATAATTTGAACCAAAGTTCAAATACAGGATCCAAGGCCATGAATCAAGTCCAATATGACTTGTACAGGTCTTGAATGTGTGAAAACACATTTGAGCCCAAATACCCATGCTAGGCTTGGACACCAAATGGTTGCAGTAATTTAAATACAATAAAATACAATTTGGTAAAAATACAAAATAATTATTAATATTTTAATAGGGCAAAGTTATACATAGTGGTTACAAAAGTATGACAACTTATTTTATAAATATATTTTACACTAAGTAAAGTAAAACATATATATAAAAGTACATCAACAATATTTATATTTATACATAAATATATAGATATTTATATCAAGGATATATATATATCCATATTTTTAAAAGTTACATATATATATATGTAAGGAAAATAATCAATTTATAAAGTATATATATATAATGAAACATTTAATTATAAAGTGTGTAATAATGTATATATACATATGAAAACATATATATACATAATTTACTAACTTTAAAAATATATACAAGAAAATATATACATATATACATACATATAAATATATATATAAAAGTTTACTAATTATAAAATTATATATACATATAATATACTGTCAAAATACAGTATATAAAATATATATATATACTAATATATATATATATATACACATATATATATAAATATATATATAGAAAATAGAAAAAGGAAAAGAAAAAGAAAAAGAAAAACAAAAACAAACAGCAGGGGGGCTCGAACTCGGCCAGCCAGAGGGGGGGGTTTTAAACACTGCGCGCTGGCCAGTGGGCCAGCGGCCCGCTTTGTTAGGAATAGGGTTTGGGTTTAATTTATTTAGTTTAGCATGGTTTATATATATAAAAAAATAATAATAATCCTGTGTCCTGACAGTTAGGGACACAGGAGTCCATGTGTCGGGTTGATTTACGACACGCACGACACGTATTTGCCGTGTCCACACTCACCAATAGAGTCTTCGGGTGCTGGCGTGTCATATACGTGAAATCGAGACACAGTAGAACACATGAGTCAAAGAGACACGTACGTGTCCAAGCTCGACTTGCTGTCGAGAGGGCGATCGGCGGATGGGGGCGTTGGCGTCGTGGCGCAGCGGTGGCGCTGAGTTCGCCTCGTCGAGACGAAGGTGATGGTGGTGGTGGATGACGACGACTGTGGCTGTGGAGGCTAGACTGGGGCTCGCCGGAGTTAGGTGATGGTGGATCTGGGAGTGGGAAATCACGGCGGAGCTGGGGCTGTGGTCAGTCGAGGTGGTGATGGTCTGGTCGGGAAAGGAGTGGGGGTCTTTTTATAGGGGGAGTTGAGGCGGTGGGCGGTGGATTACGGCCGGATTAGGGTTAGGGTTACGGCCGGATTAGGGTTAGGGTTAGGGGAAGGCGGTGGGGGAGATGAGGGGTTTTTAGGGTTAGGTCCCTAGAACTTAGGATATTTCCTATAGGTCCTTTCCATTGGGTTATGCAAATATTAATTTGCAAAAGCCCTCCCGCAGTTAGTTTATGCAAATTAAATTTGCAAACAACAAATAGGAAATTGCAAACAGCATTTAAACAATTCTAAAAATTGTAAAACCTATATAAAACAATTCATTTTATTGCAAAAAGGTATTTTATGTATTTAAAACCATTTAAAAATCATTTAAAAATACAGGAAAAATTCCTAATATTTACTATAAAATATTTTAATACTAAAAATAATCATTAATGGCCAATTATCACTAATTAACAAAAATTTGAAAAACAGGGGCTGACAGCTTTAGCTTCAGATCACACCTGTACGGCGTATCGATCCCTGAAAGATCTCGATACCCATAACGAGTGATCATTTTCTCAATATAATGAGACTGTGACAGCGCTAGTCCAGTGTCTGTCCGGATGATCTTGATCCCTAATATTACATCAGCTTCCCCCAAGTCCTTCATACTGAACTTACTTGAGATGAATTTCTTTGTCTCTGTGACACAGCTAATATCCGTACCTAGGATAAGCATGTCGTCCACGTACAGACAAACGATCATACCTCTTCTATCAGCGAACTTCGTACAAACACACTTGTCCGTATCGCTGACCATGTAGCCATTTGACCTTATAACTTTGTCAAATTTCTCATGCCACATCTTGGGAGCCTATTTAAGACCATACAAAGATTTCACCAACTTACAGACTTTGTCTTCAAAACCCCTGATGACAAATCCCTCTAGCTGTTGCATGTAAATCTCTTCGGTCAGCTCGCCAATTAGGAAAGTCGTTTTTACATCCATCTAATGTATCACCATCTTATGTATTGCTGCGAGAGCAATCAACATTCTGATGGTGGTCATCCGGGCTACTGGAGCATATGTGTCAAAATAGTCAATCCCCTACTTCTGAGAAAACCCCTTGGCTACCAACCTAGCCTTGAACTTGTCAATAGTTCCGTCTGCTTTCATCTTCTTCTTGAAGATCCATTTGCATCCGACGGGTTTCGCTCCTTCAGGAAGATCAACCAACACCCAAGTGTTATTTGAGGTGATAGAATCAAACTCATTGTCAATCGCCTCCTTCCAGAAAACTGCATCTCTGGTCTTCATCGCCTCATCATAGGTAAGCGGATCTGCTTCCATATGATAGGTGACAAAGTCATTTCCGAAGTCCTTCGGCCTCCTCACTCGCTTCGTTGACGGCTCAGCGAGATCTGGTTCAACCGTTGTTTCAATAACAACATCTTCTTGGACCACATCTTCATTGAAGACATCAGTTTCCTGCGCACCCTCATTGTTCTCTGGTACATCCGCAAGAACAATATTCTTGTGCCTTGTAAATTTGTCTTCAAAATATTCTGCGTTGTGAGATTCAATGATATGATTTGGCTCAATATCAAGAAATCTCCGAGCATCACTCTTCTCGGCATACCCCAAGAAGATCGTCTTAGTAGTCCTTGTCCCAAGCTTCTGAATCTTCAGATCTGGAAGCTTGACATATGCCAGACACCCCCACACTCGAATGACATTCAAGTTAGGTCTGACCTTGAACCAGAGTTCATAAGGAGTAACGTCTGAAGTTGCATGAGGCACTCTATTTAGAATAAAAGTGGTCGTCAATGCAGCTTCTCCCCAGTAGCACTTAGGAAGACCAGCAGTCAATAACATTGAGTTAATCATTTCTGTTAATGTTCTGTTCTTCCTCTCTGCTACTCCATTTGATTGAGGAGAGTACGGAGCCGTGGTCTCATTGACAATTCCATGTTCTTTACAGAATAATACGAATTCATGAGACCTGTACTCCCCATCCCGATCAATTCTTATTCTTTTGAGTTGTTGTCCAGTCTGCCGCTCAGCTTCGGCACTGAACTCCTTGAACTTCTCGAATGCTTCGTCTTTAGCCTTCAGCAAGTAGACGAATGCATACTTTGAGAAGACATCGATGAAGGTTATGAAATACTTCATTCTGGCCTTTGTAGAGAATTGTTTGAAGTCACAGATATCGGAGTGTACCAACTCCAGAAGATCTGTACTTCGATTAACCCGAGGAAAGGGTTTCCTTGTGATCTTTGTTTGAGCACAAACTTCACATTTCTCTACCTTACCCCCACATTTGGAGATAAGTCCTAGACTAGACATTCTGTTTATTCGTTTACAATGAACATGTCCTAGCCTATTATGCCACAACTCAAGAGTATAAGCAGAAGGAGTGATTTCATTAATCACATTAATTACGTTGGACTGATTTATAAGCTGAATTTTGAACATTCCTTCGGTATAAAAAGCTTTCCCGAAATATGTTTCTTTGATAGACATCACCATCGGCCAGCATTGATGTCCATCCTGAGGCCTGCTTTGCAGAGTAGGCCTCCAGAGATCAGGTTCTTGGAGATAGCAGGTACGTGCTTCACGCCTTGAAGCGTCGGAGACTTCTCCAAAGTCAGCTTCAACACCACCGTCCCGATCCCGAGCACTTCAGCTTGTGCCTGGTTCGCCATCATAACCACTTCAGAAGTAGGTGTATAGGTGGTGAATCACTCCTTACTAGAGCAGACATGGCAGGAGGCTCCAGAGTCTACCCACCAGTCAGAGTCAGTCCTTACCGCATCAACCTGCACAATCATAGCAATAATGTCAGTGATCATTGATACCTTACTAGGCTCTCCTTGCTCTGATTGCTTGGTCTTTGCTTTGCACTCATTCTTAAAGTGGCCCTTCTTGCTACACTTGAAGCAAGGCATTTGAGACTTTGTCTTCTTTTTCTTGATAGAAGTTCCCTTGACTTTTAGATTGTCAGGGTCCTTCTTCTTGCTGTGGGAAGCCGCCTGCTTTTCCCTTGGTTCCTTAGTATGAACCAGATTAGCGTTAGCCAATTGCTTGGACAGCGCGTCCACCTTCAGTTGAGCCCGCATCTGGTCCTCAACATAGATTTCCTGCAAGAGATCTTCAAGGCTGATCTCAAGCTTCTTCCTATGCATGTTTTCATAGAACTTACTCTACCCAGCGGGGAGCTTTGAGACAATCCCTCCAACAACAAACTTGTCAGGAAGGGGCATCGCCTCGTATTCCAACTTCTGTCGTAGCTTCAAAAATTCTTTTACCTGCGGCAGCATGGACTTCTCGTCCTCAAAGAGCCATTTGTGATATTTTTCAACCACAAATATCTTGCTCCTGTTCTTGTCTTCTTCGTACAGTTTTTCCAGAGACTCCCATATGTCTCTGGCAATTAGTTTCTTACTGTAGGATTCTGCTAGGGACCTTCATAGCATTTAGGATAAGCAACCTGCAAATGCTATTATCCCTTCTCCACTTGGCCTGAAGTTTAGTAGCTGCAGTGATTGCGGCAGCAGACCCAGTATCTGGAACAGTAGGTTCCTCTTCAAGCAGCACATGATCAACGTCTCTGAGTTGAAGAGTGAGATAAACCTTTCTCTTCCAGACTTTATAATGCTCTCCATCAAACTTTTCTAACTTACCGAAGTCAGTGTTGAGGAGTGAAGCATTAAAGTTTTCCATCGTAGCAATAAAGCTTTGAGATTGTTATTGCCGGGGCACAATTTTTTGATGGAAAACTGAGAAAATAAAATAATTGTAAAAATAATATTTCAAATCAACACTTCAAGGAAGGTGATTCTGAATTACGAGAATCTAAAAATATTTCGTAATCAACAGCAATCGATCGTAGTACTTCTAAAAAGAAGTTACAATCAGAATTACTGGCAGCAACGAAGAAGGTGACTAGCGAAAGATGGAAGATGGCCTGCTGGGGTGAATGATCACCGTTGCTCAAAGCTTTATTCGTCCTACACGAACAGCTTCCAGGAACCAGCAAGTGCGTCGGAGAACTTGGAACACTCCAGCTCTTCTGACTCCTCGGACGGACACGAAATCCCGTGCAAAAGAAACGCTGGTGTGGTGCCTTTCCTCTCTCTCTATCGAAGGCTACTGGAAGATCAGAACTGTGTTAAAGAACACTTCTGAATACTCTGTTTACTTGTGCTAAAAAACACTCGTAAACTTTCTATGGTGGCTTCTCTTTCTATTCTATAATTAACCTTGAGAGAGAGAGGATGCCTTATATAGGCCCTACAGCAACTGTTCGGTTGCCACAAAGTTAGGAACGTGGTAAAAACCACCCCGAACATGCAAACGCACGTTCTGCTGCCAACTGCACGCACCCTCCGCTCCTTGTACTCTGTGCGACAGAGCGCGCTCTGAACTGCGCATACTGCGCGCACTGCACGCATGGCGCACACAGCCCGTCCGCGCAACCCTAGCAACCCGTGCAACCCAGCGCATCCTAGCGCAACCTGGGCGCAACCTGGGCACGCAACTGGGCTTGCGCAACTGGGCATGCGCAACTGGGCAGCGCAACTGACGTGCTAAGTGCAAAGTGCGCCAACAAAATGCCACATTACGCCTCATTAGCCCATGAGCCCATGAGCCCGAGCCCGAGTCCGAGTCCGAGTTCGAGTCCGAGTCGCTAAGCCCCTACGGGGCTTAGCTCCCATGGAAATAAATTTCCCAAGAGCAAAAAGCATGAATGTTTTAATTGTTGATTTTAGCCTTTTTCCTATTAGAAAAATAACCCCACATGGCAAACCCATGTGCACCTCCACACCACATGTGCATCTCCAATAATAGCAAAGCTAATATATAGAGATACAATCTCTTTGTTTTTTCCGATGTGGGACTAAAGTTTTCTAAAGTAAAAAACAAAAACTCCAACAAAGAGGAGACAGGCAAAGGCGTTTGCTACTACCCGCTCATGCGAAGGTGAGGGTAGGGCCACCGCGGAGTGGTGCCAAGCTCGTCTCGACCAGTTTATGGGCGGCTAGGAACTGCGTCGGGAAGAAGGGGTTCGCCGGTCACCCGTGCGGTCATGGCAACTTGAACTCGACGTTGGTGGCTCAAACGGGGGGTCGCCTCGTGATCACTTCGCGCGACTGTGCCAATGGGAAGCTCGATGCCAAGTCGAGGGCGATGGGCTCAAGTCAAGGGAAGGTGGTGGATGCGTCGGCGGCGGGTTCTAGGTTTTCTTTTGGAGGATAGAATGGAGAGTGTTTCACATATGAAGGGAAGGGGGGTCGCCGAGCCAGCTGGTGTCCTGCCGGCCGTACGCGCATGCCCTGTACCAGAAGGCGTGCAGGGCCCAAGAGTGCGCTCAAAATCGAAAGTGGAAGAAGCACAGTAACGGTTCAAAATTTGAGTTTTATTGGTGTCTGGTCGGGTTATTGGGTTTGTACCCACCCCGACCAGGATCCGGCCGGCCTAAACGTCAGGTGGGCTGCTTCTCTATGGGCCAGTGGGTGGTTGGGTTTAGGGCTTAGATGATTTTATCATTTTAGGATTGAAGAATTTTAAGCTTGGGTTTTAAATGGGCTTGGGCTTGGGCTTGGGCTTGGCTAGGGATTTTAGGAAGTTTTATTTATCTATTTAAAATGTAAAAAAATTACTTGTTAAGCCCAATAAATAAAATAAAATTTTTAATGTAGATAATTTCATTTAAAAGAAAATATAACATCTAGGAATTTATTAGTTTATAATATTTATTAAGCCCTATATGAGAAAGTAATTATCTTATTAGAACCTTGCAACTAATTATCACAACATTTTCCACCATATAATATATAAGAATAATTATTATGTATTGATAGTAATATTATTGGCATGAGTTATATACCTTAACACTACTATATATATATATATATATATATATATATATATATATATATATATATATATATATATATATATATATATATATATATATATATATATATATATATATATATATATATATATATATTATATATATATATATATATATATATATATATATATATATATATATATATAATATATATATATATATAATATATATATATATATATATATATATATATATATATATAATATATATATATATATATATTTGTGTGTGTGTGTGTGTGTGTGTGTATATATATATATATATATATATATATATATATATATATAGAGAGAGAGAGAGAGAGAAAGAGAGAGTAATTCCAAACTTACAATTTAGTAACAATGGTATATACATGGTCATAATAAAATAATAATAATAATGGGGGCTCACAGGTCAAACCTTCCATATTATCTCCAGAGTCAATCCTCTGCGAGTCCTAATGAACAAGCCTAGTACACTTAATTCCAGACTTGCTACCTGGGCGATGTTGTTAGCACAGTATGACATGCTCTATGTCCCATAAAATTCTGTCAAGGGTCAAGCCATAGCTGACTTCTTAGTTGCTCATCCAATTTCTGAAACTTCAAAACTTTATGACAAGATTCCTGATGAAACTCTAAAGTGTAATGCGATTTCAGAAGGAGTACATGCTTAGCGTCCATTCTTTGATGGTGCATTCAGAATCGGACCTAACTGTATCATTATCACTGGATTTGGAGTTGTCCTCGTATCTCCAAAAGGCTAGTCATTCAGAGAACCTATCTCTAGGGGAGCCATGTTCCAACAATGTTGTTGAATACAATGCTTTGCTTATCGATCTCCAATTAGCTAAACAGCTGGATATCAATTATCTTGAAGTATACGGAGACTCAGAACTGATTGTCACCAGGTTAGAGATACGTATGAGGTCCGGCACCAAGATCTCATCCCCTACCAAAAGACAGCAGTTGAACTTGCTATATCATTCATGGGATTTTTTATTGAACATGTACGCGAGCATATAATACGAAAGTCGATGCACTTGCCAATCTAGCAGCAGTACTAGTAGTTCCTGTGAAAGGGCAACAATTAATTGTCATCGCTAATCGAGAATTATTCTATGTTAAGAATAATTTGAATATTGAATTCAGTAATGCGGTCAAAATTTGCTCTATTAGTGAAGATTAGAGGACTCCCTTCATCGACTTTGTAGTACATGACATCTTACCAGAAGACCCTAAAGAAACAACGATAATCCGTCGTCGGTCACTCCGATACTAATACAATCATTCTTCCAAGGCACTCTACCGTCGATCTTTTGACAACATGCTCCTACGTTGTCTCATGGGTGATGAAGCAAAATGGATACTGCATGAAGCTCACAGTGGTGTCTGCGGTGCACATCAGCCTAGTCCTAAACTACATGACCATATTAGATGCATGGAATATTATTAGCCACTATGGTGACAGATGTAATTGAGTATGCAAGGAAATGTAGAGCATGTCAAATCCATGCAGATTTTATCCACCAACCGTCAAAATTCTTACATTCAACTGCATCATCTTGGCCCTTTGAAGCTTAGGGCATGGATGTCATTGCTACTATCAACCCACCATCATCCCGAGGACATCAGTTCATCCTGGCTATAACCAATTACTTCTAGAAATAGGCAGAAGCTATTCCCCTCGATGAAGTCAAGACAAGTAATATCATCAGCTTCATCAGGCACCATATGATTTATCGATTCGACGTTCCTCGAAGAATCATACATGACAACGAACCTCAGTTCGTAAGTCAAGCATTTATTCGATTCTGTAATGACACTCGAATCAACAACATTGCTTCTACAGCTTATAATCCCGCAGCCAACAGTTTAGCAGAAGCATTAAATAAAATAATCATCAAGCTTCTCAAGAAGTTCTTTACTGCTAATAAAGGTAATTGGAGCAAAAAGCTTGGAGAATGTCTATAGGTGTACCGTATTACTGTACATACCCCAATTGGTTGTACACCCTTCTCTCTAGTATATGGATATGAAGCTGTCTTACCGTTGGAGATTCAAATTCCACCCTGAGAATAGCTATCGCCAACGAACTAACAGTAGAAAATAATGATCGCCTTTGATAGAGCTTAGCTCAACAGCACATTGAGCTATATCAAGCCCGTATCTCGAAAGCCTTCAGCTGCAAAGTCAAAGTATAGGTCTTTTAAAAGGGTGAACTAGTCCTTACGGTCAGACGTCCTATGACTATGACGCACATGAGCAAAGTTAAGTTCAAGCCAAAGTGGGAAGGTCCATACATCGTAAGCAAAGTTTTCTCTAACAGCGCTTATCAGTTGACCGGGATGGATGGTCGACTAGCTATGATGCCTATCAAAGAGAAATTTCTAAAGAAATACCATATTTGAATGCATGTATTATATTTTCTAACAAAATATTTTACATACACAATCTTCAAATTATTATCTTCTATTTATTTCGTAAATAAATCCATAGATAATAAGTCCTCAAAAATCCCCCAGTAGAGTCTAACTCAGATCTTATGGTACATCGCTAAAAGATTAACCATAACATCCATCGTAATATCATCTTTTGAAACCCAGTCATTTTAAAAGGTATCTTATTCTTGAGCCCCAGTTGGATTAAGAATAATTGACAGATATAAAAATTCATATCCATATTACCACTAAATTATATTGTTTGTATCAACGACTTGTCACGTCCACATTACCTTTAATAACGTTGTCCCAGAAATAACATCACATCAAGTTATATTCTTTTACGTCCATATTACCTCTAACAGATATAATAAGTGATGCTATTCTCAAGAAATATGTTACATCCAGTACCTCTGAATGTATTTCGATACTTCTATTTATTTATTGTGTCTCAAACAGATACATAATAAGTAATAGAGTCACAAAACCAATAACTTTTCATTTCATCTTAAATCTTACGAACACAAATATTATATTTCTCAAAATATGATAAGTATTCAAAAAGATTATTAAATCCATTTTGCCTCTTGAAAGATTCATTAAGGAGGCGGAGTACTGAGGTCAAAAATCATCTTCTTTAAAGCTTCAGTGTGTTCCACTCTGGTAGCAAAAACTCTTTATCTGGCCAAGTTCCTCCTGAATTCTGGTGTTAATGGCTACATTGGCAAGATATGATATTCCATCTCTATATTTCGGGCTTGGATAAGATCGTCTCTTTGTCTGTTCAATTCGTCCAGATGGCTCGATACAAATTGACGTAGTTCTACAACTTCCTCCTGACGTTTTCTAGCTGCTGCGACTAATGCACGGACTCGGGCCAATTCAGCTTCCAGTTCTTGGACACGAGTCTGACCTTCAGATATTTCTTTCTCCTTATCTGCTTCTTCAGCTTTATAAAGTTCAACAGAAGAGATGGCCTCAACTATAACAGACTCTATTTCTCCAGACTGTACATCAAATACTGCCATAGTGTTGTCAAGCGCGACTTGCCCTTCTTCATGCTCTTGAGCTATGACTTTACATTCAGCATCCACTTGTCTGTTCATATTCCTCCTGATCAGATCTTGGTAAGACTGGATAGGCTCCCTTAGTTCCGACAGGATCTACTCTAGGGCATTTGCCTCTCTATATCACCAAAATTACGTACAGAATCAATTAGATAAAGAGAAGACCTCCTTACAAAATTATAAGAGTAGTTCTTCTCTATGGCCAATTGTAACAAGGATTGCAAAGAGTTGAAGATGGTATCCGTATAAGTACGAATAATGCTACCCATCACCGCTAGCACGCTAGGTATCGGTGTTGCATCTGAAACGTTTCCTTCTACAGAGGCTGGAGGAATACTGGCAATCGGGGTAGCATCAGCACTCAGAGATTTTAGTATAGGCGCTGCTGATGAACTCCCCTCAATGGTATGTGGCGCAAGATTTCCAGCATCCAAAGGAGCCGGAGTCGAACTAATGTTGAATGCAGAAGAAGCTATTAGAACTTCAGCGAGTGCCCCTACATGACTTCCTGCAATTCAAATCAAAATCATTATATCACATATCATTGGATAAATAAGCAATGGTAAAATCAAAGATTTACCCGAGCTTGTTGGAATATTAGGGGTGTCGACAGGCTGAGTATCTATTTTCGAATAAAGCCTTTCTAATACAAAAGTAGATACTGTTGCACTAGCTTGACTACTCCCTACCTCTGAACCTCCGAACATAAAAATGCTACTCCCGACCTCTGAAACAGTATGGCTAGTACTACCTGGGCTTCTAACTCTGCCCGCTTCTTTTCAGAAATATGTTCAACAGGGCTTCGAGTCCCCCCAATATCTGTGTTAGGGTTTTTATCACCCTTGGGGCCTTTAAAACTTCTATCATCTTTATCACCTTTAGTAGGGCTCTCGTCGCCCTCATCTTTACTAGATGGGCTTCGTTGCCCTCGATGTCGAAATCAGAATTCTCGTCACCAATGGGTTCATCAAGTCTCTAACTGCTTTCATGTCCATCAGGACTCTGGTCGTCCTCATCTGCAAGAGGGTGCTCATCACCCTCAGTTATAATTTGGCTATCTTTGGCCCCCAAATCTTGACCCTCCTGGGTTACTAACTGACATCGGCTCGATTCATCCTTCTCATGGTCTTGGACGGTGTCAATAATGTCCTCATAAATCTGCTCGTCTTCATAGTCAGAGTCCCGCAGTGCTGCTACAATATCTTCATCTTTAGAGGGTAGCTCGCTCAGAATAATAGTTTTATGAGTTTGGGTAATAGAAGGAGCCAGAACCTCCAAAGCAACCGCCTTTCCATCTCGACTCCAAACTCTTCCAAATGAAACTGACACTTCTTCAGGAACTGTGGATCTCAAAGCATCATCAGAAGTCGACGAAGATATCAGACCGGATGAAATGAGTGCTGAGAGTGTCTTAGCAGAAAGGGGATATTGGTCTCAGCAGTCACTGGCTTCGAAACAGTAACCACAGGGATATCAACAGAAGCAGCTAGAGCTGATGTGCTAACCTGTGAAAGTTCTGGAGATGAAGAAAGATAAATACAAATGGCCAAAGGGTTAATGTCTAATAACTCTTATTGGACTGAAAGAGCAAGGGTATGACCTTTCTAAGAGGTTATACCTCTAGGTGACGGTGGAGATCTATCTTGTGACGGCAGTAATGGCTCTTGATGACAAGTAGACTACTTTGGCAAGGATGGAATAGAAGAAATTGCTGCCTTTTCCCTCACAACTCTAGATGCCATTAATTTCCTCCTTGCTGCACGCTTGAGCAGTAGTTGCGGTGATACTTCTGCTGACCTAACAGAAGCAGAAGGTTGATCTTGTGATTCTCTTGAAGCAACCCGCTCTTTGTTCATTTCTTTCCTAACTTCCCTGCTCTCCTTCTGGATAGTCGAACTGATGAGCGAACCGGCTTGGTAGATATGGTTTCAGATAGCACATGTTCTCGAACCGATATACCAAATGCAAATGTCTAATCATGACCAACAAGGAAAAGGCTATTGGAGGCGGATGAGAACCAACGGGCTCTAGATCCCGGAAAGAAGTCAAGCAAGTTTCGTATCCGAGTGGTAAAGAAACACATGAGAACTTCCAGTTGGAACCTCAATTCAGTGCCTTTCTACAATCAAAAAGTGAGTTTGTCTTCCACACAAATTCAACATATCTACAGATAAAGTTCTCTGATAAAGCTCCACTAATACCAAGAGCAGGGTCCATCAAAGAAGGATGGTGTAGCACTAACCAGCCGAACAGATATGTGAGCGGCATCTCGGTACGGGGAAATTTCTTTCGAAAATCAGGTTTCTCCATTAGAAGAGTCGTAAACTTGCGAAGACCCGTATTTAGACCGCTAGTCATGGCGAAAAGAATATCCTTCTATACCCATACACCAGATGCACTACAGCAAACAAAATACCGCGTGGATGCGATCAACTGTACTGGCTCCAGGGACCACAAACTGTCTCGGCCAGATAGAGATAAAGCCTGCCAAAGTAGCCTCCTTAGACATGGTTATTCCACCCTGCCTTATGTAACTCTCGACAGAGATTGGAGCTGCGTAACCAATCCATTCTTCTTCTAGTGCCTTGTCGACACATCCGAATTCCCGCATCAATCTTTTAATTGTATAATCATCAAGCAGCTCAAAGAAAATGGGTCACAATCCAAGTGTTCTTGCACTTTGTGCTCTATGTCATGATCCAAGAAGAGATAAACCAACCACTTGGATGTATAATATGTTCCGGGCGTCCTACTCTTGAAAAGATGGGTGCAGATCATAAAGTGACACAGCAACTCATCAAAAACCACAATCATCTAGGGATTCTCCTTAGCCAAAATCTTCAGTTCATCATCAATAGGCACGTACTCTTCATAAAGATTCTCACCCATTGGCAAATATGACAAAAACTGCATCTCATTAAGGGCAAAGCCTATCTCCCCTTGAGGAGTAGCAATAGTGCCAGTCTTGTTATTATATCTCTCTACCACGGCAAGGAACATATTAGAATTGGTATAGATACCACAAGAGGTCGTTAAAATAGCTTCATAGAGTCCCAGTTCTTGTAATTTTGTGGTAAAGGTGCCCATGATCCATACGGAAAGTCGATTCCAACGTTTAATGTTAGGGTGCATTAAACCCGTCAGCCTCGATGTTAGGAAAGGATATACCCCTCCTGCTGCAGCATAAGTATTTACGAAGAAAGTCATCCGAACTAGTATCATCAAAGACGAATCTTCAGACTGCACGCAACTCGGTTTCAAATCCCTAAAATACGTGCTATGCTTTTCGGAAGAGCTATAGAATTGTCCTTTCTCTTATCCCCAAATTTGTGGCATATCCGTCCAACCTTGGCTTGTTGGAACGAACTTATATCCTATGACATTTTTTTAAGGTAGATAGCATGAGCATACCGAGACAGAGACAAATTTCTTGACATATCTGGAAGGTATACCAACTTATCTCCTCGTTTAAAGATCCGATCTTCCCATTTTGATTGAGGTGAGAATTAGTTCCAATTGCCTCTCCAAACAAGACGAGCTGGGTTCTTATGGGGAGCTTGATACAAAGTCAAGAAAGATTAACCATTCATCAGGCACAGCAACGTCTTGTCATCCTGAGATTCTAAGAGAGCTCTTTTGTTAGCCGGTGTATCAGGGTCAAATTGTGGGAACATGACATGAGATAAGTCATCATGGTATTCCGAGACACGAAAAGCGAAAGCTAATATCTCGACATGAGGATCTTCCCTAAGGTCAACTACAAAGAAAAACAGAGTCAGAATCATGACAGATCACTCTTATGAGTGAAGAAAACTTAAGTGATTTCTAGTTTTCAAAACAGTTCTGTGCAAATGATGGATGGCACGACACATAGAGCAATAGTCTCTATTTTGTGCACATAACATGACAGTTTATGTTATGCGTGTGCAAAAAGTTAATTTCGTTTTGCGCAGCTCCATCTGCTCTCAGTTGAAAGAGTGGGCACGCACATTATTCTCGAATCATGGTGCATAGAGTGAACAAAGAGCGCACGATTCATGAAATCATGTTAAGCGCGTTTTGGCCAACACTTTGATAGAGGTGGCGCATATTGAGATTAGAGCAGCACCAACCAACAGTCTGAAAGAGGTTATTGGCGTCGGTTGTGGTTCGTACCGACTGCACTGTTTGTCTTCTCCGATCGACCCCTCACCTCCAAAAGCAGGATTTGTCTCTTCGGCTCTAGTCGACGGCGGACCATATCTCGGTGCCCTAAGAGATGGTGCTCGAGATGAAGCTCTGACCAAACCCTTGCCCTTCTCTACTGTAGATCTCTTCGGCGCCATTTTTACCGATTAAGAAACGCCAAAATCTCGAGTGGAGAGGAAGATGAAGAGAATTCAAGAGGAAAAAGCTTTTGAGAGAAAAACTCTCTCTCCTCTCAAACAGTGGGGTATTTATAACCCTAAGTCATCGCTTAACATCTGCACAGATCTCGCGCGTATCAGAATAATAAAATTGTTGAGATTCTGCACAATTTATGGCACGATTCTTATTCAAAGTATTTCAAATTTTAAATTTTAAAAATTTAAAAACTTTGAAGGAGGACTTGTAGAAGCACAGAAATTTTTGATAGATTGTATTGCGCCATTTACAGTTAGCGCACATAAAAGCATCAAATAGCGCTATCTATTAAATAGCGCCATTCATTAGATAGAGCCAGGACCCGTAACAAAACTTCCTTTAGAAGGCAAAACTTTACGTCGTATCAATCATGATGACTGACAACATGAC
>JANAVB010007455.1:0-23102 GCA_029216955.1 Iris pallida | reverse complement strand
ACGTTGACTCTCCTAATGAGTGATGACCCCAAGCAACCCGGACAAGGCTAATTGTTCGGTTCTTGAGTATCTTCTCTCTTCGGTCCAAGATGGACATAGGCTGCTCCTCGTAAGACAGGTTGGTACCAACAACCAGCTCAGAATGATCAAGAATATGGCTTGGGTCTGATACATACCTTCGCAACTGAGATACATGAAATACGTTATGCACCTCTCGTAACGAAGGTGAAAGGGACAAACGATAAGCAATATCGCCTACCCTATCAAGGATAACGAATGGTCCTACGTATCGCGAACTCAACTTCCCGCGAACGCCAAATCTAATGACCCCACGGGTAGGTGAGATCCGTAGGAACACGTGGTCCCCAACAAAAAACTCTAGCGGCCTACGATGTTGGTCCGCCCAATGACGATGCCGATCCTGCTCAACTCGAAGTCGCTCTCTAATTCCCTTAACCAATTCAACTGTCTGAACAATCATTTCCGGGCCTAATATCTTTCTGTCCCCAATATCATCCCATGCTAGTGGCGACCTACACTTCTTACCATATAGTTCTTCAAATGGCACCATCTGGATACTGGCTTGATAACTGTTGTTATATGAAAACTCAACTAAGTACAAGTGGCTCTTCCAATGCCCTCCAAAATCTAAGGTGCAAGCTCGCAACATATCTTCTAAAGTCTGAATTGTCCGTCCGTCTGTGGATGGTAAGCCCTGCTAAATCTTAACTTAGTGCCCAGACTATGATGTAAGCTCTTCCAGAAATGTGATATGAAATGGGTGTCTCTATCGGACACAATACTGACAGGGATTCCATGCTGCCTGACTATCTGTTGCATATATAATTCTGCCAACTTTTCTGTAGATTGTCCTACTCTAAAAGGAAGAAAGTGTGCTACCTTTGTAAGCCGGTTCACTATCACCCAAATAGCATCTTTACCACTTGGTGATCTCGGTAAACCGGTCACAAAGTCCATTGTGATGTGTTCCCACTTCCATTCCGAAATAGGAAGCGATTGTAATAACCCAGCTGGCCTCTGCTGTTCTGCCTTCACTTGCTGACATACCAAGCAACGGGAAACAAATCTAGCTATCTCCCTCTTCAACCCGTTCCACCAGAAGTGCTGCTTGATATCTTGGTACATCTTGGTCCCTCCAAGATATACAGAATACTGGAAACTGTGAGCTTCTGCCATAACCTCCTGTCTGATATCTCCACTAGGTACACATAGACGTGATCCGAACCTAAGTGTACCATCTTCGTGGATTTGCATCTCCTTCCTGAGCCCTGACTCACACTCTGCTCTAAGCTTCTGAATCCTTGGGTCCTGTGCCTGAGCTGCCTTGATCCTGTCTACCAAGTCGGATTGAACTTGTAGACTTGTTAGAACTCCTTCATCACTAGGAAGTATAATTTCGATACCCATCTCCTAAAGGTCTTCTAAGATGTGCTTCGGGGTTGTTAACATAAATGTGCCGCCTCTCCTGCTAAGAGCGTCTGCTACCACATTAGCCTTGCCTGGATGATACTGAAGTTCCACGTCATAATCCTTGATCAGCTTTAACCATCTTCTCTGCCTCATGTTCAGCTCCTTCTGAGTAAAGATGTACTTTACACTTTTGTGGTCTGTGTACATGTCCACTCGATCACCGTATAAGTAATGCCTCCATAGCTTCAAAGCAAACACTACTGCTGCCAACTCCAAATCATGAGTTGGTAATTCTTCTCGTGGTCTCGAAGCTGCCTAGATGCATATGCTATCACCCTCCCGTGCTGTATGAGGACACATCCAAGTCCTTTACTTGATGTATCGCAATATACTGTAAAACCTCTGGGTCCAACTAGCAATGTAAGAATAGGCGCTGATATCAACTTCTGCTTCAGATTCTCAAATGATGCCTGACATTCTGTCGACCAAACGAATGGCACATCCTTCCGTGTCAAGCGGGTCATGGGTGCTGAAAGACTTGTAAAGTCTGACACGAACCTTTTGTAATACCCTGCCAATCCCAAGAAAATCCACACATCAGCTACGGTCTTGGGTACTGGCCAACTCTCTACTGCTTCTATCTTCTTGGGATCTACTGCTACTTCAGCTCCTGATATGATGTAACCCAAAAATGAAATGTGATCCGTCCAGAACTCACACTTACTGAGCTTGGCATACAACTGGTTCTCTCTCAGAACCTGCAATACTTTCCTGAGGTGGTCTTCATGCTCCTTTTCACTGGCAGAGTATACGAGAATGTCGTCAAGAAACACAACGACAAACTGATCTAAGTATGGCATAAAGATGCGGTTCATCAAATCCATAAATATTGCTGGAGCATTGGTCAAACCAAACGGCATTACTAAAAATTTATAATGCCCATACTTCGACCTGAATGCTGTCTTGGGAATATCTTCCTTCCGAACCCTCACTTGATGATACCCTGAACGAAGATCTATCTTGGAAAAAACTCTAGCCTTGCTCAACTGGTCAAACAAGTCGTCGATCCTTGGTAGTGGGTACTTGTTCTTTACTGTTGCCGCGTTAAGCTTCCTGTAGTCAATGCACAATCTGGACGATCCATCCTTCTTTCCCACAAGTACCACTAGTGCTGCCCATGGCGATATGCTAGCTTGGATAAACTTCTTCTCCTTCAGTTCCTCTATGTGCAGATATACCTTGGCCTGCTCTGAATCCGCCATTCTGTAAACTCGATCTGATATCGGTTTAGTTTCAGGTGCCAACTCTATATTGAACTCAATATCTCTAACCGGTGGTAGACCGGGAAGTTCTTCGGGAAATACGTCTAGAAATTCTTCAACTACCTTCGGAACTTGAACTTCTTTTATTGCCGTTACTACTCCCTGCTCTTGCTGAGTTGCCTCTGATCTGACTAAGGTGAATCTCTTCATGCCTGGAATATCAAAAGATACACTCCCACTACGACAATCTATTGTCGCATGACCGTCTTTCAGCTAGTCCATGCCTAAGATAACGTCAAAATTTCCAACAGAAAATTCTATTAACTGGGCGGGTAAGGAATGTCCGCAAACTACAACGCCACACGCTAGAATAACTCTACTAACTCCTACGAGCCCATTGCCAGTGAGTATATTCAACCTCCCTGGCAATTTCTCGAACTCCATTCCTAGCCGTGTCACAAATTGTGCAGATATAAATGAATGTGATGCTCCCGAATCAAACAATGCTACTGCGGAATATGAGGCGACGAGAATGTTACCTGCCACAACATCTTCCGATGCTAATTCCTTCTCCAAGGACAGTGTGAATGCCTGCCCTCGACCTCCTTGTTGGTTTCCATGTTACGGCCTAGCCTGGTGCTGCTGCTGGCCCCTGCCTTGATGATACTGGGGTGGTCTATGCTGGTGTTGCTGCATCGACGGTCCCTGCTGCCGAAATATCTGAGCCTGTGGCATCAACGGACGCCGGGCCAATGGTCTCACTGTCACTGCTGGTCTTCGATACTGGCCTGCCCCTGGTGCTGGCAGAGCAGGAAACTGCTGCACTGGTCCTCCGGACCTCGAATTCATGGGACAGGTGGTAACCCGATGATCTGGATTTCCATATATCAAATACAGTCCGTTCAATGTCCGACACACATCTCTAGTGTGTCCTATTTTCCCACAATAAGTGCAGACTGCTGGGGGTTGCTGATTCTTCCTCTGCTGCTGCCTGGGTGGAGGTGCTGGCCCTCGCATTGCCACATCGTGAATGCGAATGCCAAGGGATGGTGCTGTTGTTCGGGGCGCTGCTCCCCCTCCTTCTTCAATCTGACTGTGGGATCTCTTCTGACCTCCAGTTCTTGCCGTGATCCTCTGAATGGTGATCTCATGCCTTCGGGTAGCCGTCAATACTTCGTCAAAAGTCTGGTAATTGTGCCCCTCTATCAATTGCAAGAGCTCAAGGTGAAATCCTTGCTGAAATCTCATAGCCCTCTGGCTCTCTGTCGCTACCATCTCTGGGGCGAACCTACTCAATCTGCAGAACTCCGCTGCATAAGCATCTACCGTTTTGCCGACCTGCTTGAGGTTGATAAACTTCTGTTGTAGCTCAAACTGCGCCACAACTCCATAGTACTTGGTCTTGAACCTCGCTGTGAAATCGTCCCAAGCAACGGGACGTCTGATACCTACTTCCTCTGATTTCCACCAATCACGTACGAGATCCCGAAGTAGCAACTTCACCTGATCCACACGTTCTTCTGTCGGTACCTTAGCCGCTGTCAAAATAGCCTCAATATCCTTAAGCCATGCATCTGCTGAGATGGCGTCCTCCGTGCCCTCAAAACGACGGGGGTTGAACTTGCAAAATCTGGTTGATGCTCCTGAATCTGGCCTGGCCCCTCTTTCCAAAGCCGTCTGCAATCCTTGGTTGAGTAGTACGTTCTGCTCCTGCAATTGAGCATGTATGCGCTGCTGGGCTAACATCTGGTGTTGCTGAGTAGCCATCATCCCTCTCATGATCTCCAGAAGGGCCGGTGTGTCCACTTCCACGGAGGTAGGTGGAACTGTTAGTGGTGGTGGGACCTCCGGATACTGCGGTCCGGCTGCTGCTTCAACTATCACTTCTTTCTGGATAGTATCTTGAGGTAGTACTGGCCCTTGTTGCTGACCAACCTGGTCATGTTGTCCATGTTGTCCATGTTGTTGTTGTCCAGCTCTGACAGGTGCGGACGAAGTGCCCCTAAGAAAAGGGACAAGAGAACAATCAAACGACCGGACACGAAGGATCAATGAAGTCAAGGGATACTGGAATGTCAAGCTGGAGTTGAGAATCAACGAATCATGAGATCAAGGGAGAACGTGTGTGATTGAGACATCCTATAAATCAAAACACCCAACAAGTCTGAAATCAGACCTGCATGGGCCACCACTAAAACCTTGTCACGCCCCAGAACCAGAATACTGGAGAGCAGGGGAATGACTCAGCCAGCTACGTATTACGGGTAGATGAATATCGTATAATACGATCAATGCTGTCTAATAAGACGAGGGGGTGCATACTACATGAAAGTCTCCCTATGGTCACTTCACATCTATTGTCTCAATCATTCAAACAAGAAACAGAAATAGAGAACATATGAGATAAAGCAGTAAGGTGTCCCAAACGCTCAGTCAAAATGTTCTTGATATCTGGCTTTACAAAATATAGCCAGAGGATGTAACAAAGTATACACAATTGTTATCAGCTGCAGCCTGACTTTAGTGACAATTATGTAAAAAGTAGGTACAAGACAATCCGACTAACATATCGGTACCAAACGGCAAGTATAAAGTAAATAACAAAAACGAGCGGGGAAGTAAGGAACCCACTCGAGTCCTCCTGCGATCATCCCTCTAGTATTGACCATCTTGGAGGTAGAAGTAAGTTGGATCCTCGGGAACCGGCTCTAAATCTGGCCATGCAAAACCAGAGAGGTTAGACCTCTAATAGCAAGTACCGCAAGGAAGCACGATATGAGGAATGAAACTAGTAATAGGAAACATAACAAATAGATCTCTGCTGACTACTGGGATTCACATCATATCACGACATTTTGAACCAACTTTCCAAGCAAACATGGACAGAAGTTGGCCCGTCATGTCCTGACATTCAGATCATATCAGTTAGGTAACAGAGTAGGTACAATACACAAACAAATCAATTTAAACGGCCATGCAACTGCTACGGCTTGCTACTGTGAGTTCCAAGTTATCCTGGAATTATGTAATAGATGATTCCTCAGTTCTTGCTATGTGCAAGCAAGGCTAGTCTATCTAATCAATCAATTGCGCCAATCATGTATTTAGACGAGTCCCAGCGGGACGCCCGTCGTTAGTATACCATGTACATTTAAATAATATAAGCAGATACCGCTCCCTGCCCGTGTGGCAGATTGCAGTATCTGTGGGAACCAGCCGGCCTGTCGGACACTTAATAGTCCCAAGAGGGCTGCCATGTAAGAACTCGGAAATCCATTCTCTCCATGCAATCATTATTTTATTTAACTTAATAGCCTATATGTTAAGCGAAATCCCATGCCGTGGATCATGGCCATTCAGAATGAGTACTTTCGTACGGGGTACGATATGCACAACTCTACAACGATACCCGTGCGATCAGGTTGTAGGTCTTACATAGCGTAATGCAACAATCAAAACTAGCCACGATATAATCATGCCTTGACCAAAAAGTACACATGCTGCTGTTGTAGAAAATAAATAAATAAATAAATTGAAGCCTGCATGTGCCTGTATGCCAATATTCGGGATCAGCCAGTCGATTACAATAGTTTATAGTTAATATGAACGTGTCTCATTCATTCATTTCAATAAGACGACTAGCCAGTCTCTTAGTTCCAACTAGGAACGCATGATCAATTATTAAATTAAGATAACAATCCCTGTTTATTAATGTCAAGACAATAATTAATGTTAATAAATGCCAAGTCAATCAATCAATGGTAATATATGTCAATCAATGCCAAAATAACAATTTATGTTTAATTAATGCCAACCCGGGACAGAATCTGCCAAAAGGGCATTATGGGCAGCCATAGGCAGATGCCTGTTTATGCGGCTAGGCAAGTCGGGCTCCATCTATGCAGTCTGGGAATAACAATTCATATGGGGCTCAAAGAACAAGTCTATGCGGCTGTATACAAATAAGCTTTATGCGGCTAAGATACAATGGGAGTTCATGCGGCTGCGGATGACTGGCCTCATGCGGCTCGGGTTTCGAATTCATGCGGCTGCAAGCAACGCGCGCCCATGCGGCTGAGAAATATCTCATGCGGCTACGGATGACTTACGCCCCTGCGGCCAGAGGAAATTCCATGCGACGGAATAGGTGCAAGCCTATATGCGGCTGAGAAGTCATGCAGTGCCATGCGGCTGAGAATGATCAGCGCCATGCGGCTGTGGGATTGAATGCATATGCGGGTAGCTAAAACTCATGCGGCAGATAAGTCTCATGCGGCTGACTAAGCCCATGCGGCTAACTAAGCCCATGCGGCTATCTAAGCTCATGCAGCTAACTAAGACTTGCCGCATGAAAACTCATGCGGTCAAGCACTGTTCTTCTTCTCCACTTCCCGAGAAGAAGAACCATGGGAAGCCATTGCTTCTAAGCTCCATAAATCCTTCAGTCCAAGCCCAAATCCGGACTTCCATAGGTCAAAATTGGATAAAACAAAATTTTCTACAACATGGAACCATTAAAACTTGAAGATAACAAAGTTTACTAGATCAAAACCTAAGAAATCCAAAAATACATTAAACTTAGATCTACAAGAAATGAACCATGGAAATTGAAAATGCTAAGTACTAAAGAGGCTTAAGATCAAGTAAGGAAGATGATGGAACAATAATAATGGAGATCCATCAAGAAGCAAGTTTAGCACTTGCCTTGGCGGCTGAAGAGTTTATGAGGAAGAAGAAATGTAAAAAGAGAAATGGTGAAGTAATGAAGAGAAAGAAAGGGGATGGCTTTAAATGAAGGGGTGGTGGTAGGTGGGGGTTTGTTTCGGTTCATGATAAAACAGCATACTTAATCCAATCCAAGCCGAACCCAAAGCATAGCTAAAGCAGAGTATAAAAGCAGGAAATAAAATGCGGAAATAAAATTAACATAAAATTAAAGGGGCTTAATTACAGAACAATACATGATAAATATATTAAAGCAGTACATGTATTAAAAGTACGTATTCTGGGAACGGGAAGTGACAGATTCAAACAATATTTTGGGATAAAAGCCCTTTTATTGTTCTTGTTGTGCTTTTTTTCCTTTTGGAAATTGGTGATAAATATGTTTTGATGTTTTTCCAATATTTATGCATGGTTCACCTAGCCCAGCCCAAATATCAATTCTCTCTAGAAGAACTGGGTTTAGTTCCGTCTACAAAGTTCAAACTAACAATTGGGCTTTCTAAGTCCTTGCCAAAATTTTGTTTTAGGACATGACAAAATATCATTCGGAACTTAAAATTTAGCTTCATCCAAGTTGGTTTAAGTTTAAGAAAAGTTTTGATCGAGAAGAAACAAACAAACAAACGAACCAACGCATCACCGACGCTTTACCTCTCCCTCTCTACCTTTTCTTAGGTTTTGGAAGATCTTAGATTTTTGCAAGGATGTTTTACTCTTATAGTATATAGTAACAACGAGAGTTTCAGTAGTTCTATTCTACAAATTTGCTGATTCTTGAGGGAGATAAAGAATCGAATCTTGCTTTGAACAACGGTCATCTTCATCACCCCAGCTATTTCTTCAGTGTCATTCTTCTTCTCATTTGTCTATTGTAGCAATTGTGATTGCAATTTTTTTAGTGCGTTCTATTTCCAGCAACTTGTACACATTATTTGTTCTAAAGAGTTTGTTTGTAATTTTGTTAAGTAAGTCCACACAACAGTAATCAGGTGTGCTTTCTCAATATTTTTTTCACGTACGTTTGAACAATCTTTGTACCCCGTCAATAACAAAATTACCATTTTGTAGGTGAGAGGAGAAGCAAAAAAAATAGATGAAGTATTCTGTTCGGTTAAGTACGAAGAATATTAAAAATCTATATAATCCATGTCATCCAAATATCATGGTATTTAGATTATATAATAGTATAGATGGGAGATGATTCTTTTTTTTCTTCCTTTTTTTTGGGTCCATTATGTTCATTTGGGGTTTACGGATGTCGTTGAAATGTTTGTTACAGGGTACAAAAAATTGTGCCTCCTTCTGCAGTTCACCGATAAGCGATTCCAGTCCGTGCATGATTTTAACCATCGGCGTCGAGTTCGGGGTCAGGATGATCACTATCGAGAACAAGCCCATCAAGTTGCCTCTTATTATATATACTAGTAACGTGCACGTGCATTGCACGCATATATCTATTCTATTTTAAATTTTTGTGTTGGCTTTTTTGTTGTTTCCAGATTGGGTCTTTGATTTCAATATTTAATTTTTTTATGATATATCTATTCTATTTTATAATTATGTGACCTTCCAAAATTGGGGGCCTATGGCGGTCGTCCACCTCGCCCGTGCCCTGCGTCCACCATCACTTCTTCTGCCTACTATATGTGAATCTAAATTGTATGAAAATGAGACATACTACACTTATAACAATCATGTATGTTTTCGGACAAAAAAGAAATATTATTCTTCTCAAGTAAAATTTTTATAACATTTATTACAAAGAATCTGATTGCATTGAATACAAAAATTGTAAGAAAATACGTGTTGAAATTCTGAAGAGTGTAGTGATGGTGATCAGGCAGGCGCGTGCTCCTTTACTCCATTCATGATCCGACGATCTTGCAAAGGTTCTAGATGCACACGAACAATGGTGGACAGAGAGGACTACTGCTGCTCAAGCGTATATATGTTGTTGTTGTCCAAAATAAGATACTAATAAAAAATCAAAATATATGACCATAGCTCTAGCTTCATAGCCTTGCTGGTCTCCACAGACCTGAATAACCAACAGAGAGACACTAGCCTAGTTACAATGAATGTCTAAACAAATTGTTATTTCTAGAAAGATGTCGACAAAATCTTTTATTGCAAGGATATATATACCTGGAACCAAATTAAACAATGTGTAGAAAAAGATACGACTTCGTTTAGAAAATCAACAAACATAGAGCACATTTTATCTAGGAATAATATATACAAGAAAAAAGAACAAAACAAGAGGGATGATATTTGAAAAATTCATTTTGAATGGACTCACCAGGCTTGAGATATTTGGGGCCCTTACCATCCTCATTAACTGTGGTTTGTTTTACATTTTCTGATGGTTGAGAAGTTTAAAGTACATGTTTAAGAAATCTTGGTTGCGCAGGATGTGCTTCTACGATCCTCCTCACCATATCCACCTGCTCAGGACTGGTTGATTCTACTTTGACCTCCTTGAGGTTAATGAGGCCTTCACATCCCAAAATGGTTTCCAAATCGTCACAGTTGACCATATGAAGCAATTGAAGGTTGATCATGGCTCCTCCTAGGAATTCGAGTGTTTTTAACTTTAACTCCCATAGTTTCAGCACTCTGAGGCTTCCAAATCCTCCACCAAAACACAAGTGGTCCCCAGTGTAGGATCCTTCCCGGAGCTCAAAATGATTTAGGTTTGGCAGAGCTTGCAGGAGTTGCAAGCCTATGGCATCATTCCCTAATTGAGTCCACGCAAGAATTAGCTTAACCATCTCATTGAGTGAGCCAACCCAGCGAGGTAGCGCAACCAAAGGGCCTAGTAGTTCTAGGTGTTGAAGGAGAAGAGGAGGGGAGGAGCTTACATGATCATCAAGAGAAATCACATCATTGATCTCAATCCTTAAGGATCGAAGGCAACTAAGCTTTGCAAGTGAGGCACATAAATCCATCCTATCTTGTCCAGTTAGGCCACCAGAAACACCCAACTTTCGCAACTCGGACAGTTCTCCCAGCTCTTTCGCCACAGCAGCTCCAAGGGCCACATCATTCAATGTCTGCAAGGATTTCAGCCTCCTTATCCCTTTAGGAACCACACTTTGTTTGCGAAAAAGTCCTCCCCCATAGATGTGACGCAGCTGTTGAAGCTCACCGATCCACTCAGGTATCTTTTTTATAAGAGTACCTCTGATGTCCAACACTTCAAGGTTACAAAGTTTTCGGTACGACTTTGGGAGCACTTCTATAAATGTGTATTTCAAGCTCAAGTATTTCAAATGACGTAATTTACCGAGACTTTGATAGTCACGATGATGGTCGGGAGAGCCACACCCCTCAAAATTCAGCACCCTCAACATCCTCATCGGACAGAAAACGGAAAGCGAACCCCATCCATGATTGAACACAGCCGATGTCCGAACCCTCGACAAGCTCATGCCCTCTAGGGTACTGCTATTCAGAGAATCATAGGGATCACAGAAGACCGACAAGCGTCGAACCACATCTCCTGACATCCAAGCACTTGTGTGCCCCAGCTCCCGTAGGATAACTGTGTTCATCTCCACGGATTTTGATATGATAACTTCGAGCATAATATCATGGAGTCGAAAATTCTTTACCTTCCCATTGGCACTGATCGCCGATGGCAAGATCATGCTTCTGTTGTTGAGCTCGTTAAAATAGGATTCCGCAACCTCTTCTTTCGTCCTGCCGCCACCGCCGCGATGCTCCCCTATGAACCCTTCGGCAATCCACATCCTTTGTAAGCGTTTGCTATTGATCAGGTAGTCCTCGGGGAATATACTCAGGTAGAGGAGACAATGCTTGAGATAATAAGGAAGATCATTGTAACCAAGGTTAAGCACCTGTTTCATACCCTCGAGGCTCGGGTTGGTATCGAGTTCGGAACCGAGCTTGAGGCGCGACAACAAGTTGCGCCACTCTTCTCCCGTCTTCTTCGGCTTGCTGGCGAGAATACCGGCTGTTGTCACGATGGCTAGCGGCAAGCCACCACATTTCTTCAAGATTTCTTCGGACGACTCCTTGAGCTCCGGAGGGCAGTCATGGTTTGGGCCAGGAAAGACCCTCTTGCAGAATAGCTCCCAAGAATTTTCGGGTGACAGGAACTCAAGTTTGTAGGCATGATGATGACCATGACTTGTGCAGCATGTGTTAGCTACCTCTTCGTTACGTGTTGTTACAATGATCCAGCTTCCAAAACCATTCTCCGGGAGTGCCAGTTTTAGGCTTTCCCATGCATAGATGCTCCATACATCATCAAAAACAATCAAGTACCTCTCCTTCTGCAGATGGTTTCTGAGCACCTCAACTAGTTGGGCCTCATTCATTTGGTCCATCATTGCCGGAACGATTCGGAGGAGTTGCTTGATCATCTCTCTCAAGAGCAGCTCGATGTTGAAAGATTGCGACACGGTGACCCAAGCACCGCAATGGAAGTGCCCGCCGATCAATTTCGGGTTCTGATAGACCTTCCTGGCAAGAGTGGTCTTGCCTAAACCGCCCATCCCGAACACGGAGATGACACCGACTTGCTCATGCTCCTCCAGCAGCCACTCGACGATCTCGTCCCGTGGCCCGTCGAGGCCCACGAGCTGCACCTCCTCCACGAACATGGCACCCAGCCGAGGGTCGTGTTGTGCTCCGAGACCGGGAGTAGTACTTGATGATGCGGGAGCGGCCGTACTCTTCAGGTCGTAGCGCAGCCTTCTGTTGCTCACATCGACGATTTCCGATTTGAGGGATTGGATCTTTGCTGCGATCCGATGGCGTGTTCGTAGCGAGAGGAGGGACTGCATGGTACACCGCCACCGAGACCGCCGGGAGAGATGGAGAGTGAACTCGTCGATGCAATCTTCGACTTCGTAGGCCAACTCCCTCACCTGTTTCGCCCACTCCCTCGCTACTCGGTTGCTCTCCTGCTCGACCTCTTCGGCCCAGGCGAGAAAGGCCGTCATTATTTCCAGCTCTTTCTTGATGTATTGAACCTCTCCGGCCACCCTGCGCAACAGCTTCAGCTCCCCTGATATGCTGGAAGCTAGCTTCTTCGTAAGCATGTCTCCCAGAAGACCAGCCTTTGAAGCGGCGATGCTCACAGCAAGCTCCGCCATCACTCTTCTCTTACAGTTTTGAGTTGAAGCAGCAGCAGCTAATTATTAGTTGCAAACTCCCAAAGAAATATATATGGACAACAACTATTTTGATGTATTATGCTAATTAATTAACCAACCGACAAATATATAGAGAGTGAATGAATGTAGACGCTACTTTTCTTGTTGTCGCTTCGCTGCTACTGCTGTGTCGACGCAAAGAATACATGCTTTGCTCAATTTTTGAACGAGCTTTAGTTGTCGTGAAAGAATTAATACATGCTTTGTTCAATATGCGACGCAAAGGATATATACATGCTTACATGCTCTTTGACGCACACAAAGAATACATGTATGATATTCTAACTCAGGGATTTATTTGTTACATTCCCATGATCACAATGCTTGATCAATCACTACATCTGCACAAGAATAATATTAGTCTAGCCTAATGTTTGTTCTAATTAATTTCAGATTATGGGGTTAGGAAGCTAATGTTTGTTCTAATTAATTGCAGATTATGCGGTTAGGAAGCCAACAATTTTATTCTAGTCAGGAATAGTAATTAAAACATCTCCAGATAAAGGTCATCACTGGTTAATTACGTCGATCTGGAATTACTGTGTTCTTTACTCTTTAGTATTTTTTATCTGATTATTCATATATTTGTCATGCTATTAATTGCAATATATCCTCCTTTCCTTGCATAGCTTCAGTTTACAAATAATATTAATTATTGGTATGTTCGTAGTACATGGTAAAGTAGTCCAGTTTCAAGCTTCATAGAAATGAGTGTAGATAGGTTTCCACAGCGGATACACTCTAAACCAATGTTTTAAAAATCGGACCCCTGCTTGATCCGGCCAAGGCACTGGGTCGGGTCAAATTGGTTCAACCATTGGTTCAACCACTGGGTTAATCTAAGTAGTCCAAATTAATCCTTTATGAATATTAATTTTTTTACAAAAAATATTAATTTTTAAAAAACACCGGGTCAATACTGAACCGGACAGAAAAAACAACCGGTTCACGGGTGAACCGATTGAACCGGCCGGTCCGGTCCAATTTTTAAAACATTGCTCTAAACACATACTTCAACTTATTAAAAATTGTCTCAATTATTACTTTTGAAGTGTCTCCTTGATATTGGCACACAATGGTATACTCTAAATAAATACTTCAAATAAATACCCCAAATTATTATCCTTCCTCTTTTTTCTCTTTATTTTCCTTCCATGTTTGGTAATATTTTTGTTCTTCTTTTTTTCTCTTTATTTTCCTTCCCTTTTTGGTAATAACTCGTGGGCCAAGAAATTAATGTAGCGGAGCTAGAGCACGCTCCAAATCTGAAGTATCTTTTAGCCTTCTAGCAATTTTCAAGTATAGACAAGTGCTCATTGCAGCCTTCAAATGTTACAAAATTTAACTAAAGTCAAAATATAGTCCTTAAAATCTCTCCCATTCCGACTGTAGATGCTCTTAGGTAGGACCCTGAAGCATTTCGATTATTACTTTGTTCATATTATATGCTAAGCTGATGGTAGCCCAATTCAAGCTTGTCTGAGAAATACTATTCATCTTCTTCAACATCTAAACATATCTAAATGATCATGTTTAATGTGTTATTTGTATACGTGCATGTTTGTAGGATTGTTTCAGATACCAGCAACCCAAATTAATCTTGCCTATTAATTTCTACATAAGCCCTTCGAATATTGTTATCCAGAAGGAGACCCTCTTCAAATCACTAGGATTATTGTTAATAAGGGAATAATGGATTTCTGTTAAAGTTAAACGGCTCATGAACAAATTAAAGTTAAGGATGTTTATGTCAAAATGGGCAAGAATTGGAGAGGTTATAATATATTGAAAAATAACCCATCTATTGTGACTTATAGAAATGGCCCAAAAATAAGCTGTAAACCGGTTGTAAATACTCTATCAATTAATAATAATAATAACTACGAAATATAATAATTCTAAAACTATTTCTCTCTCTCTCTCTCCCTCTCTTCATGCATAACCGAAATCCTCTTTTTTCACATATATCTATACAAATTATAATTAAAATATGATTAATTTATTTCACTTGCAATACACGTAAATTTACTAGTATATATGAATTGTGTGTGGGCTTGTTTGTGTAAACAAATATCAATATTTAATAGACTTTCAAACGTTGCGTTAAAAAAAGTTATGTCGTTATGGCACTCCTAAAATGTCATCTTGTACTCATTTTTAATTTTTTATCATTCAAATTATAGATATGTCATATGTCCCTCATTGACATTATTGACACTCCTACTCCTCCCTCATGCAAGCACAAATTATTGTCAAATTTAATGCAGAAGTAGATTATAATTTGAATGATAGAAAATTAAAAAGAATGTATTATAATATTTTAGACATAGCATTTAAATATTAGTTTTTTTTTTTCTTTCTCATTTTCTCTTTACAAGTAGAACCCACAGTGTCCCTGTAAATAAACCGTAACAACATGTCAACTCCAGTGGGCAGTGGCATTCTCACTCATAGAGTGGGCAGTTGTCCCCTTTGATTCCCGGGGCAGTAGGACAGCTAGCCAGCGCACAATGGTCATCCAGCTCCAGCCCCCACCACGCAACCCCGTCGATGTTCTTGACTTGCAGAGCAAAGTAGGTGAGTATGGCCATGAAAGCCACACCGGCATCCAGCCCCGCCGACAGCACGTAGTTGTGCCTAGCCCACCACCCCTTGAACCTCCGGTACACCACGAAGTTGAAGAAGATCCCCACCGCGCCCCACATTACGTAGTTCACGGCCCTCGCGGGGGGCATCGCGCTCGTCGCGCTCAGGATGATCGGCATGTTGATCAGCTTGATCCATCTCATGTGAGGGAACATGCGCGACAGCGCCCACACGGGCACGGGGGCCAGCAGGCCCACGAGGAAGAAGTAGTTCATCTTCGCGTAGAGCCCGAGGCTCCCGAACATTCTTCTGGGAGCCACCACGCCCCATATGATGGACGCGCTGTAGAACACGTCGTCGCCGGGGCACGTCCACGGGCTCCCTTCCGGCAGCTTCGTCGGGTCGCAGATGTGGTCTACGGTTTCGAGGAGCCACCACGCGGTGCCGAAGTAGACGGAGGACGCGACGATCGTCCCTACCAGCTACACGAGTAGTAGTACATGCCAGAATTTGTTCAGTACTCACATCTGCTTGCGTGAAGAAGACGGACCAGACATTTTAATCCAGTTTGAAGTTTGAACCTCATGCATGCATGCGGCCCAGACTGTGTTTTATCTGAAATTACTGTGACTGTGATTTTTGTTATAAAATCGCGACGACATGGCCGGTTCAAGAATTCTCGGGGTCTAGTAAGGAGTTTGAAAGTAAGCCTCTTACAACATGAAAATTTCCTTTTTTTTTAAATAAATTTTATGAATTTTCTCTCGGATACTAATTTTATAGATCAATTTAACAAATAAAATCTACTAAAAAAAAGTTCACACATTTTTCTAAGAGTACAAATAAAAATAAGATCAGAGACAAGATGACAAAATAATTATAAGAACAATAAAAAATATTTAAAAAATAACAAGTAATGGTTTCGGTTGTCTCAATGTGTTTTTTGATATACGATTCCAACCCTATTGTTGTCATTTCTGTTACTAAAGTTTATTATGTATAAGTGGGTGTAGACCCAATTTGCTACTAAAGTTATTACTACGGAGTACTACTATTGCTGGTCTATATCATGTTTGGGCCTTCCCGTTGCTAAGGACCCTCTGGACTTGTAAGTAACATATGGACCTGTTTTTAAAGTTCTCGTCTATTGAGCTGAGCCGCAAGAACACACATTTTAAGTGGATCTATGAGAGGCTGAACTCCTCCTCCGGGGATGGTCGATCAAGTTATGAAAACTTCACCTGCACTATGAACATGGACTTGGGTGGGATCTTCATGTAGTGGCCGAGCTTAAAGTCCTGGAGGAACATGATAGCCTGAGACATGCTAACGTAGCCATAGGTCTTGAAGGCCACGTTTGCGAGAGGCCTACCGGGATACACGTAGCCGATGATCAGCTCCGTTATCACGTTCAAACCTGGTTGCTATATACATATATAATATAGTCACCACAACGTACAATTTCTATGTCAATTGCTTACAAAATTAAAACTCGTTTGGTTCACTGTAATATAATCGTAATCGTGGTATAAACAAATAAAAAAAATATTATTATTTTATTTGATTACGTTATGATTATGATTACATTACAGTGTACCAAACGAGCAAGCAAGCTTATTGTAAGTTAGGATAGGATGTTACTTGATTTGTCGTTGCAGTGATGATGCCAATTGGGAGGGTGAAGGTGAGAGCTAGGAGCCCCGCTAGCAGAACGCCCCAGTAGGGAAGCTGCAGCTGCTTGCCAAATCCCTCGCAGGTGAAAATGGCGAGGCCGAGCATCGAGACCAGGATCGTGTAGAACCACCACTGAGGAACTTCATCGTAGTTATTCTTCATGAGCCTCGTGTGGACATCACCGATCTCGTTGCGGAACGCCGCTCTCGTCTGCCTCCATATAGTCCTGCAATTTATGTACAAAGAGATCGATCAAGATGCCTTAACGCTACAAAAATACTAAAGAATAGCAACTGATTGTAACGAAGAAACAAGAACTGTCGCTGAGATAGCGATGGATACACAAGAACTGACTATCGACAGAACTGTATATATGATACACATGTCCATATTTTTGTTGCTGGTACGTCATTAAGGCATCAGAATTTAATTAGTGACGGACTATTTTTGTCGCTACAAAATATGAAAAAGAGGAGTCATAGTGCTTACGGGTGCAACTCGGACGGGCTAAATCCGAGTCCGATCGAGTAAACCCGCTAATGTGTTCGGTTAGAGTTGAAGATACTCGGATTCGGACTCGGACTCGGGATAAAATATTTGAACCCGAACAAAAATTGGGTTGGGCTCTGATTCATGTGTCGGGATAACCAAAGAACCAGAAATCCAACTTTTATATATATATATATATATATATATATATATATATATATATATATTTTTTTTTTTTTTTTCTTTTATTTATATATATATATATATATATATATATATATATATATATATATATATATATATATATTTTTTTTTTTTTTTTTTTTTTTTTTGAAGCAATGGGTAATTGTGGCGAACTCGTCTCCACTGGGACTCGAACTCCCGACCACTTGGCCGCATGCATCTATCTTAAAAATATATATTTTTGTTTCATACTTCCTAAAAAAGTTTAAATCCTATTTTTTTCCAACCAAACTCTTCAACTCTTTATCTTAAATATTATTTCAATTTGTATTTTGTAATGATCAATGTTTGATTGCTATTTGATTATGTGTTTAATATTACTTTTGTTTAAAATTATTTTAAATAATATATTAGAGCCCAATAAATCTGATGGATCCGACCCAACCCAATCATCCAGGCTTGGTCTTCGGCTTCATATGTTGAACCCGAGGTCAGGTCGGACTTGGACTTGGGCTCGGACTAAGCTTATGGTTCATCGGGTTGGACTCGGGTTAACCTCAAGTTCGACCCAACCCGTCCGAGTTGCACCCCTAATAGTGCTACTTTTCTGATTTTTTTTTGTTTTCGTCCAGATCCTCAAATTTTCAACTCCTCCTCTCCAAATCCCCGACCCCCCTTTTCTCCTCCCAAAACTCCAGGGACTCCACGCCTCCCCCACCCCCAACCCAACCCTTCTCAACGTAGCCTCCTCCTCTCCAATCAGCCCCCCGCCTCGCCTCCCAGTTGGAGACCCCGCCACCCCCCCTCCCCCTCCCGTGCCGCCTTAACCCTCTCCTTTCTCATGATTTTTTTTCCCTATATTTTTCTAGCTAAATGGTTTGATTTGGGTGCTAGATGGTTTGATTTGGGAAGTAATTTTAATATTAGACACGGACACGATATGTTCGACGTCTATATTGTAGACACATACACGATATGCTAATCACGAACACGATATGTTCGACGCATATAATGCTCTTTTCTCGGATATTACAAGTTCAGTGATCTGAAGACTAAGGGTCTGCTTGGATTGAGGGGGAAAATAATAGGGAAGATTTATGAAATGCCCAAAAACTAAAAAAGTTTTATGTAAAACCCACCGCTAAAAAAACTTTCATCGCGTGTCCAGAATTAGAGAAACTTATCCAAAGCGGGTTCCAAATGACCCTTTTGCCCTTCCTTTTAATTTATTGGAAACACCCACAAAACTGCTCTTAAAAAAACGTTTCAATACTCCATCTTCTTCCATACGCTGCTCACTTTCGAATCTAGGTTTTCTCCTCAAAAATCTTCAAAAACTCGTCGAAAAATTTCGGAAAGACCGGGACGAACGACAAAAGTGCTAAAACGGAAGTCCAAACATCATTTTTTTGCGAATCTAAAATTTCGGAAGGTCGTCTAACGGTGAAGCGGTTACTTTTAGTCTCCTCGAGATACGCTCATTTTGCGACAAACGGGACCTCGTTTCGACCTCCCAGTCAAAAGTTATGGCCCTCCAAAGTTTCAGCTGACCATAAAATGCAGGAGAATGGCCATTCTCCGTGTTAGAAACACGGAGAATGCCATTCTCCGTGTTAAATGAAACGGAGAATGTCATTCTCCGTGTTAAATAAAACGGAGAATGGCATTCTCCGTCCTAATTAAGACGGAGAATGGCCATTCTCCGTGCTAAATTAAACGGAGAATGACCATTCTCCGTCTTAATTAGGACGGAGAATGCCATTCTCCGTGTAATTTATCACGGAGAATGGTCATTCTAGTGTTAAAACGCAGGAGAATGACCATTCTCCGTGTTAGAAACACGGAGAATGCCATTCTCCGTGTTAATTAGGACGGAGAATGCCATTCTCCGTCCTAATTAAGACGGAGAATGCCATTCTCCGTCCTAATTAAGACGGAAACGGAGAATGTCATTCTCCGTGTTAATTAGGACGGAGAATGGCATTCTCCGTCCTAATTAAGACGGAGAATGCCATTCTCCGTCCTAATTAAGACGGAGAATGGTCATTTCCAGTGTTAAAACGTGTAATTTAGTTTTTTCAGGAATAAAGAGTTTCGTTCTTCTTTCAAAGCGATGATAATTCTTATGGAAAAGAAGAAGAAAGATCTTCTCTCCACAATTGAAGATCTGAGTTCAAATGTCTCCACGATGAAGATGATGATGATGGTGATGATGATGACGAGCGATGATCTGAGTTCGACTGAAGAAAAACACACCGAACTACGAACGATCTTTGCGATCTCTGCTGAATATGAGAGCAATGGAATTCAGATTTCCCGTGAAGAAGAAGAAGACGAAAATTGCAATCCAGATCTGAGTTTTTTGAATTCAAATACATATAGATGACCAATTCGCGCGGAGGGGTAGTTTCGGTATTATAAAAATAGCAGTTTCTAGCGGGTGACATCTAAAAGGAAATCTTGGAATATTTAACGTGAAAATACTTAATTCTGGGTATTTCATAAAACTTATCCAGCGGGTGGGCATTTCATAGAAGCCCACCCCGAAATTGGGTTTCTCAGCAATTTCCAGAAAATAATAAGCAGGTTAATTAGGGTTAAATGAGGGGGAGTTAAGTGAGTGAGAGTAGAGTCAATAACCTTGTTTGAATTAGAGGGAGGGTTAAATGGGGGTGTTTAATAACTCTTGTTTGGATTAGAGGTTTTGAGTGAGAGAGTGATTAATAAAATTATGATAATTACCAAAATAACATTATTACATATGTCATAAAATATATCTGATTAAAATTATAATCAGAACTTGTCAAAATATCTTCACAAAGTAAGAAGCCATGGATTAACATGTTGAGAACAAGAAAAAATAGAGAAAAAAATTATGATATTTTATAAAACAAATAAGAAGTATTTATAATTTTTAAACAATATCTTTCAATTATTCTCGTTAATCTTTCGATTTGGAGGATTAAAAAAATGGAGAGGATAAAATAAACCGTCGGACCCTAAAAGAAAGACGTGATGAAGCAAACCTTCCATGAAATAGTCCGACATGAGACAACGTAGCAGCCAGCGTCGCAAAACTTAGCCCGTAGGTGAGCACGAAGAAGATGCTCAGGTTGACCGGGCCAGCCCGATCGTACCCTTCTTGGCTGAAGGCGTACGTCCTCACGTCCAACACCCGGTTGACGTCGTAGAGGCTCCCGTTCGACGCAAACACGTGCGGGGAGAAGATGGGGAACCTCCTCGCCTCGTAGGTGTTGGTCCAGTAGGCGACCGGCACGACCACGTAGAGGACCAGGCAGAAGCCGAGCATCACGTTGGCGACGGCGAACCCGGGCGAGGCCAGCGGGCTCCCGAGGAAGCCGGCCACGGTGGACCAGTCGAGCGCGAAGGACCCGACGCCGAGGCCGTAGATGCCGGAGCCTATCTGCTGCATCGTGACCGAGCCCTTCCAGACCCAGCAGACGAAGGACAGGGCGGTGATGGAAGGGAAGAGGTAGTTGGGGACGATGTAGTAGCAGAAGCTCGTGACGAAGACGATGAGGAAGAACTGGAGCCTCGACAGGCCTCCCTTCGGCCTCTTCTCGGCGTCGTGCAGTGCCCTGTAAGTAAGTGCTTGCTTAAGAAGAAGAAGTAGTAGTAGTAGAGGAACATAAAAATTTGAACGATGCTACGTTATCCGCAGGTTTGAACAAGAGTCCTGGTCCGCGGACTACGTGTCATCCTTTAATTGAATGGAGGACAGGTGAACTCCAAAGGCAGCGAGAGGACTTGTGAGGTGGTGACACGTGGCATACGGACATGTGCATGGTCACCCCGCACGGACCATTTATCATTTCCGTAAAAATTTGGATAGCATAATGATGAGGGGGAACCTGAAGAGTGAGACTTGTACTAGATTTGCAGGCCACCACATGTAGGGAGAGTCCACCAGGAACTGTCTGAACACACCAGCCCAGCCATACCCCATCATCTGAGTTTCCATCAAAGGAGAATATACAACATTTTTCTGTCAAGCTGTGGATGCCTTACAAAGCATGGATACTCCAAAAATATGGGACACATCAAAATAAGTGTTATGGTTGTGCCATCATATTTTTATTTTGTCGTATCCGTACAACATGCTGGATATGCTAACGTTGAAAAATATTCCTAAAACATGCAATCAAAATATAAGCATAGACTAGAAATAAGAATTGAAGGTAAACGATTCAAGACATGCTACAAATGTTGTCTTTAGAATAGATTTTCGTCCACCACGAACAGTGTAATATGACGTTGCGATCTATCATCGAGATACAACGAATTCTGACAATCCGGAATACCATGCAACCAGGGACGAATCTAACAAATGATCACAGTCTCGTCCGGAAGAGGACATGGACCAAGATAGAGATTTGGAAAGTTTTTTGTTCTGATAGTCTTTTCTTTCTTTCTCTGGTAATATTCTCGAGGAGAGAAAGAAGAAAAAATAGATAAACTATTTTAAACAAATTTAGAATTTATGTGCGCAACTAATCATGTAACGAAATTGTAAGATACTCGTGCAGCGGGAGACACTAACCACAAATGAAATATCGTTTTGCTTGTAATAAGTTCGATCAGATCAACGGCGCACAGGTGTATTAAGTGTGCGACTAATAAACGCGTCATATTAATTTTATTTTATTTTTTATTTTTTTTATTTTTTTGTGTCTATTTTTTGAGGCCGTCAAGCTTGGGACCGTGGCCGTTCCGCGACCACCCAGCCATTCCATGTCCACGGAAGGTTCGAACTTGGGACCTCCCCCAAGTGAGCCCCCCTCCCTAACCACTTGGGCTAGGGAGCTTGGCTTTTTTATTTATAGGCATGCGTCATATTAATTGAGAACGTAATAACACTGTAAAGATGGATTAATACCTGTGTCGTCTGGCTTAGCAGCAAGGCCGCAAGGGGGTGTATCTTCCAGTGGTAGAACGCCTTGACGATGGTAATGATGCCGACGGCGTAAACCGAGTTGGAGCCGGAGTTGGCGAAGATGGTGATGAGGACGTGCTCCTTCAGGTTGAAAGGCCCCGGGTTCAGCGAGAAGGACCACTCCGTCGGCGTGCCCGGGACTCGGACGGACTTCGCGGGAAGCGAGGCCGCCATCATCCTCCCCGCGGCAGGACTGCGATCTGGGCGGAGACCGAGGATATGTAGAGCGCGTTCTGGCGGTAGCCGAAGAACTGGTTCAGGAAGGCCAGGAGGACGCAGGAGGTGACTCCCAGGGTCCACGTCCGGAACGTCAGGGCCGGCAGCGTCGGGTCGTCCGTGATCGGCACTGTGAGACGCACTTGCTCGATTGGGTTGTCATTGATCTCTTCTGCGTGCAACAGAGCGACAAATATATCATCGATGCAACAAATGAATAACTGACCTAACTCAACTGGCTCTTCTAGTGATGAGGAGAGGTATAACCTAGGCAGACAGTCTCAAAATTAAACCGCAGCAGAGACCGATGGGTGTGTATGAAATTGCGGACATGGGTCCAAATAACATGCAATATAGTGTATGCAAATTTTGTACGTTACCTCGGACATTCCAAAGGAA